>VWPU01021240.1:0-82563 GCA_013398955.1 Callaeas wilsoni
AAAAAGTCCTGGTGCAAAATTGCAAAACTTTAGCGAGCCCTGGATGGCTTTTGTTTTGCCTCCTCCCCATTTGGGCCAAATATGCAGGACAGGAACTGTTGACAAATAAGTGATGAAACTCTCCAAAAAAATGGAGGCAAAGAAAGACTCTGGAAGAAGATTGGTGTGTAGCTGGCTTCGGTCTCTTTCCTATTCGTGCCTTTTAATTGATTTTGCTTAATTGTTTGCAAAGGGAGAAATGCATGTGGGACGTAGGCAGCGGAGCGACTTAGTTTGCAAGAGCGCGGCTGAGGCAGCGGGGAAGGGGCGGAATGGAACCGAGGGACGGGCAGGGTGGGACGATCATGGATCATTATTTTTTCCGGTGCGTGCGGGTTTGCGCTGATCCACCGCGCGTGTCCGCGGGGCTGCGGGGCGGGTTCGCAGGGCGAGAGCTGCCGGGAGAGGGGCAGAGCCGCCGGCGGCAACCGGTGCACCGGGCTCCCCCCGCTCCTCCGGGGACCTACCTTGTGCGCGGCCGGTCGCCGCCGCCTCCAGCCCCGTCTCCGCGCCCGCCGCAGCTTCCCCGGGGCAGCGGCACCGGCCTCCGCCGGGCCTACCCTGCATCTCCCCGCATTGAACTCGTTGCTGCCCCTCGGCCGCGGACCCCCGCGCTTTCGGCGCTGTCGAGCGTGCGGGGCGGCGGGGGGAGCGCGCGGGGGCTGCGCATCCATCGCGGCGTTACATAAAGCGATCTGGTTTTTAAATCGCCGCTTCCGGTGTGACTATGGAAACACTCGGATTATGTAAATACCGAAACCTGGATGCTGGGCATCAGATGCGAAGATTCGCCCCCCTTCCCTTCCCCGCGGAATTAGCTCGTGTTCACGTGCAAAAATAATAATAATAATAATAATAAAAATGATCCGGTCGTTAACCAGCGTTGACCGCCGTTCACGGTTTTTTACGGGATTGCAAAACGCATCGGTGGTGTAGCTTGTGAATTGTAGGCGAGTTACGTGTCCCCCGCTCGCCTTCCAGCTCCAGCCCCTGCTCAGCAGCCCAAGTTCGAGTTTTTCTGAAGCCAAACACCTGTTATTCCTGCCGCGTTCCGTGTCACGGGATGGAAAAGGTGCATGCATCTGGGTTGGAGCTTGTTTGGGTTCAGGTTTTGTTCAGTTTGTGCTTTGCCATCTTAATTATTTCCCCCAGAATGTGTTTATCAAACCGTTGTGCACGATCCATGTGCTTTCCTCGATTTTTTCTTTACCGGACAATGTGTTTTATTTTGGTTTTTGTGTCTTTTTCTAGCGCTGCATCGGCCGAAGGCGGTACGATGAGAACGAGGACCTCTCGGACGTGGAGGAAATTGTCAGCATCAGGAGTTTCAATTTGGAAGAGAAATTAAAGAGCAAAATGTACCACGGGGATTTCGTGCATGCCATGGACGGCAAAGGTAACACTGCGGGGCCGGGGGCTGTCCGGCCGCGCTCGCCGCCGCCTCCACGTGCGGCTCCGCTCCGGCTTCGGATTTGGCGCCCGCGCCGCTGCCCGGGGATCCGGTGACGCCGCCGGCCCCAGGGGAGCCGGGGGTCGGATGCTGGTGGGGCCCTGCAGCCCGTCCCGCCCCGGGGGGGCTGCCCCGGCCCGTCCCCCCCTCATCCGGAGGGCGGCTTTTGCCCCGGCGCGGTGCTGGGATGAGCGCGGTGATCCATGGCAGCGCCCAGCGCTCCCCCCGCCGTGCCCCGCCACCGTGACCCCAGCGCAGCACCGGGCTGGTCAGGAATTAGGTCCTGGCACGGGAGAGGCCGAAACCCCAGCCCCCACTTAGCCAGAGGTGATTCCTGCTCCCCCTCCGCCCCCTCCTGAATCCAGGACCCCTTTTGCGAAAGGGTGCAATTGATGAGCCTGGTCGCCAGGCTCGGAGACTTTAAAGTCAATACCTTCTTTGTGTGTCTATCATATATTAAATTACGGCGCTCCCCTCCCCAAAGTTACTTGCTTTGCTTAGGTGACTCGAATTCCGGAGCGGTAAGCAGAGCCAGAGAGCCCAGCTCTGCCGCACGGCTGCCTGGCAGGAAGGGAAACGGGAGAGGTTTGCCCGGGAATCAAACGGGCCGGGGGGGTTGCAGGTCACCTTTATTTACCGCTGTACTGTTGACGCGGATCCCTAATCCCAGATGGCTATCACCAAAACTCGGCCTGACTGAGGATGCCTGTTTAGAATGGCTTTCTCAGGAAAGAGAAGTTTTGACTGCAATCCTCCTGAAATTGCTCTAACTGTGTGGAGCCACTAATCGAGTTTAGAAAATTTCCTTTTCTCCCCTAGGCTTAGTTTTGCATGAGCATTTTAAGCTCCTTTTAGAAAAGTTGATGCGGTGGAGAAATGAAATACCTATCTTACTTAGGAAGGTATTTGTTTAGGAGATAAGCTCAACTCTGACCCTCTTCCTCCAAACAAAACACAAGCAACTATTTTTTAGCTGGAAAATGTTAATTAATTTTCCAGAAAATGATTGCATTCTACCCTCAGTTTCCAAACACTCCAGTGGTTGCCACTGCTTCATGCTAAGGATAGTACAATCCACATCTTCCCTGGCTTGGCGGCTCCAAAATCTTTGGGCAGCTCTCTCCTTTCTAAGGAACTTGAAAATAAATGAGTGTCTTTTGTTATTTTGTTGTGGTCTGTGTCGGCTTTGTTCAACCCCACAAGGGATTTAAATGCTTTGTTGGGGCATTAGGAAGAAAGGATCTGCCTTGCTATTTGCTCTGGTTTTATTTTTACTATTGGTTTACTTTTTTTCTCTATAAATCCAAGAGTTGAATTGAATCTGGGCAAAACAATGAAAGTAGCATGTAAGAATAAAACAACTTATACGAACACATGGATCTAGTTGAGCAATATTTTTTTTTTCTTCCCCATGTCCTTGTTTTTATTTTTTAATGATAACTCATCTTGCAGTGGTGTGATTTTTGGCTTGAATGCAGTTTGTCGTAGCTACTTGTTCTCTAGTCTGCAAGGCTGTATAGCTGCGTCTGCTTCTTCCACCAATATTACTCCTGATGTTTGTTGACTTTCTGACTCGGATCAGTGTCTGTAAAAAGTCTCTGCGGTTTATTTATTTGCTTACCAAAAGGCAACAGCTTTAATGGGGATGCCTATGGGGAAGGATGACTTCCCTAGCACAGAAATATTTACTTGGTAACCTTAGTTAAATGGAGTATTCATTACACTTACTTTGAGACTAGTGGCAATAAAGTTTCTGTAGTTTGTGTGTTTCTATAAATGGATAATTACAGTGCTCTGATTTGGTAACTCTTAAGTAGGAACATTATATCCCTACTTGTCATAATTACTAACTGAATACAGCAAAGAAAAAGTCGTAAAAATAGAGGGAAGTACATGTGCAGGCATGGAAGCTTGGCTTCTGGGTCCTGTCTTACTTTCAGTGTGGGTTTTAGAGCAGGGAAACATCAGGAATACAAGCTCAGGCTGAGGAGCTCGTGCCCTCCCAGGAAGCATGGACAGCTGGATGAATCTTGGAGTTCAGCTGCTCGCGTGTACCTGAACACGCTGCAGGGGCTGCACGCTGGGTCTGGCAGTGCAGTGCGTTTTGCAGTGCTGAACAGTCAAGCCATGCTTTCCATGTCAAGGCGGTGTATGGACGCTTTATAAAAGTCATTTTTTCCTGTAAAAAAAGGGGGAATAGCAGAGCCGTAGAAACAGCCCATGGCTGCTGCAGGAATTCCTCTGCTCCCTGTGGCAGAAGGCTCCAAACAGAGCGTGGGGTTTTGTAGCCATGGCTCACCCAAATCGCTGCCTTGTAACTTCCTCTCTAATCCCCAAATCACTGCTATTGTGTCAGACCATGCATAGAGAAATCCCCAGGAAAGGCCAGTCCTGTGTAATCCTCAGAGAGGAGCAACAAGGTAATGCTGGCCAGTGTTAACATGACAAATTTATGTTTAATTTTCACTTTTGTTGTGTATTATGCTGTGACTCCCCACAACTCATTCTTCACAGACTTCTTAAGTGTCAGGAGCTGTATAAAATCTGACTATCAGCTCCTGGAGTTACATTGCTGATTAATTAAAATAAAAGTTTTTCTGTTTAAACCAACGGTAGCCCCCACATAAAAAGAATGATGTATTCACAGAATCAGGGCTTTCTGCTAGAACCAGATAATGCTCACAAGAAAACATGTATTTATCTAAGCAGAAATGTGTAACTTAGAATATCTAAACTTACACATACACTTTAAACTACACATTTGCCCAAAACATACCAGACTGACTTGCAGTAATTTAGTCAGGATTATCTTTTAACTGTTAATTTGGTATTTCATTACAGCCTGGGTGTTTCAACACAGACCTTAATTGACAAACTGACTGGCTTCTATTTTATGTGCATCAGTGAACAGGAAAAATAGGGAGCAGCTGGGAGAGCATTGTCTGTCATTGGGTTTCCGGTTTGGATCTAAAATATGCATTCTCTTTCTACTTCTCTTTAGGTGATAGGGAGTTCTTTGGTGAGAAAAGGGAAATGGGGAGAGTCTGAGAAAATGTAACGTGAGGTGCCAACACCATTGTAATTGCTTTTGGATGTTGTTCTTATTCATTTTCACAGATTTTACTTTTGAGTATGTGCAAAGAGAAGCTCTCAGAGTTCCCCTCATCTTCAGAAATAAGGATGGACTGGGAATTAAGTAAGTTACAACCAAATTTTGGTGATTAATAAATGCTTTTATAAAATAACCATTATGTTTTCCACTTGTATCTGATATTTCTTTTGATGATCTCAAAATGGATTGCAATTAGTAAGACTGTCAGCACCCTTGAGAGGAGGAATGATTATTTTCCGCTTATAAACAAGCAGATAATGAGGTCTATAAAATTAAGTGCATACAGCATGGTACTACACAGTCAAAAATAAGTCAGCAGTGAAAGTTAGGAATGAAATCCAAAGGTTTTTGCACCCAATCCATGCTGTAATGACCGAACAAACTCCCTTCAATTTTTGACTTCTCAATTCTTTCCTTCATTGCAGGTGAAATTCTAATGATGCCTGTCATTTTCCATTATAATTATGTCTCTTCAGAATGTTACTGCTTTGTAAATTTTTAATAATGTCTAGTTAAATATGGGATTACTGGAGCCTTTTTGAGGCTACATTTTGTTAATATCCAATATAAAGGGTATTTTAAAAAGACAATCCTGCAACTTTGTTTGTGAAATTGACAGTGTCTAAGAGAGAAGTATTAAAAGCGTTAACTTTGTCAGTATTTAATCCATAGTTTAGATTAATGTTCCTTGATACTTTTGGAAAATAGGATCGTGTAACTGACTACAGATGAAAGAAAGAAAAAAAATTTTTTTAAAGCATCATTAGTTTGCTCAGTTTCACCTCAGTTTCCAGCTGTGGAACACCTCACAGTTTGGGGGACCAAGGAGTCCCAATTACTAAGCAAGAATAATCAAGCCCTCCCACTACGATTTAAAGAGAGAAAGAGAAGAAGCAAACTTTGGGGTGTTTGACAACCATGTGTCTTTTTACTATAAGAGCAAACAGGAGCTGCTGTGATGCTTCTGGTGACGTAGTAAAATAGTTTTATATGTTGAACTCTGAACAAGAAGTGCTCAGTAGGCTCTCTCTGTATGCATTGGTATTAAACTGCTGCCCCTAAGGGGCAAATGCTAAAAGCTTCAAGAATTTTTTCCCGAAGAAGCCATGAGCTGTTCAGTGAGGCTGGGGAGTGTTTAGGAGCCGGAGATACTGCAGCATCTTCCCAGCAGCCACATCCTCCTCCTGTGTTTGAGGAGGTTCACGTGAAATCCCCCTCCGTTCAAGAAGAAAACTGGGGAGACGTTTCAGTTCCCACTGTGCCAAAGGCACCAGTTCAGCTCCAGCTCCAGCAGTGAAGTGTGGAAATGAGAGCTCATCCAGCAGACACAAACATTCCTGGGCTTCAGATCACAGGAGGCTGTGAACATCATGAGATGGTAGATTGGGTGAGCCACATATACGTAGGGTGAATTTTGAGATACAATGGTCTACAAAATATGTGATATAAGAGGATTTTTTTCCTTCTGGCGTTTTGAAGAACTGCTGATACATGCTTCCACTTCTGCTTGTGCTGAGCAGTCAGCCTGCATGTCTGTGCCTGGCAGATCTACAGAGCTGAACAGTTTGGTTACTGTGCTTGGAGCTACTCTGAAATGGCAAGGAATAAGAAGAATGAGGAAAAATCCTTACCATGAAACTCTGAAAATTGCTTTCCTCTGTACTTCTGACCATCATGAGCTGCTACTTCTACATCTGAAAGCAGGAAAGCCCACCTGTGATCTCTTAGCAGAGGAGAAGCTTTTTTTCTTGGAGGACTGTTTCCAGGATCGTAACTCAGGGAGAGAATGCTCTTTGGAGAGATGTTATCTCTTATCGAACAGCAGTCATCTTGCATGGTTTTGTGGTTAATCAGATACCTGTGCTGGCCAGAGCTCATCCTCATTAGGATTTGAATAGGTTCTCTAGCAAATCTTTAAACATTTGCTAAAATGCACCCAGTGCAGACAGAGGTGTTGGCATTTATCTTCTGGCTGAGGAAACAAGCAACACGATTTCTTTATTACAGACTGCTGAACAATGTAGTCAGTCATATTTTGGAGTTAAGTCACTCTGCTGTACTACTCTTTACCTACTTTTTATGATGTTTGAGATCTTTAGAAGCATTCATGGTGGTTTTACACAAGATGCATTTGTCTGAAAATTGCATAACATCGAGGAAAAAACATTTCTGCACAGTTCTTGCATTGCTGCTATTCTGGATTTATAAACAGAAAAACAAATGACTGGTGACATTCAAGAAAACAGTTGGTGGTTTGTTGTTTTGGTTTTTTTTTTTTCCTACCACAGTTTTGTAGCAAACCAGCCCTAACTGTGTAAAAAGGAGTGTGGCAGTTATGCTGGTGGGGCTGAAGCTGAAGAAGTACAGTCATCTGTGGCAGCAGAGTGGGTTGGAATTAAAGCTGGACCTCCCAAGGCTACCCAAGTACAAAATGACTTCTTGAAACTTGCTGTTTTCAGGCCTGGATTTTTTCACCTGGTGTACTCCTCTTTTAATGTATCACACATCCTTAGACTGCAGAGAAAAAAACCAAGAATCTGCCAGGTGTACTCTCCAAAGAGCTAAATATGTTTATTGTTTGCAAGGATTGCATTCTTCAAGTTTCAGTAATGTTTATTTTTGACTGCTGCTGAAGCTGTCAGGAAGAACGGAATTGCTCATATCCATCTGGGCTAAGGTTGTTCTCCATCTTTGTGGCTGATTTTTATTTTGATTTATACGAATATGAAAAAGATGGCCTATCGAATTGTTGGACGTTTCTGACACCAAACACAAGCAAACTGTGTCATTTGCAGACAAGCCTGGCATGTTCTTGTTGCCCACAAATAGTTCCTCTTCCCCTACTTCTGACTTTCTAGTGGTTGGAAAGAAAAGATGAGCTCTGAATGAACCCTGAAGGTCAGTAGATTCAGGCTGTTTCATTCCGGAGAGGGAGTGAATTCCAAAGCTGTGAAGCCCTCACAGCCAAATGCAAAGATGTGAGGGTTGGCAGAGAACTAACAAAAGATACTGTCCAGCCTCTGCATCCCACCACAGGAAGGTGATAAGGGTAAAAGAAAGTGGACAAGCAGAATCTGGCAAATAGTTCTCAAAATATTTGCATGCCAGTAAATGCAGTTTTTCACTTTACCTTTCAGTGTTTTCCTAATAGTAAAAATTGTTGTTCTGCATGTTTGCCCATGGGCTGGATTGTTCTGATTTCTAACTAAATAATGTCAAAAGTCCAGATGAAAATTGTTTATCTTCAACCTGGGGCAGTACAAGAGGGGCAGAGCACTGAGCTGGCAGGTCCCACTGGGCTGTTTTTCATTACAGTTCCTTAGTCAGCTTTTGTGCAATGTGAAGTGTGAAATATTGTCAGTAAAATGATGTCAATCACCCTTAAAACCTCACCACTATTTTTGTTTTCTTTTTCCATCCAGTTTATATGCTGCAGAATTTTACTCTCTCCCTGACATGTAAACTTGCTCACTTGCTGTAGCAGGCCAC
Organism: Callaeas wilsoni; assembly: GCA_013398955.1. NCBI lineage: Eukaryota > Metazoa > Chordata > Aves > Passeriformes > Callaeidae > Callaeas > Callaeas wilsoni. The sequence goes on from VWPU01021240.1 coordinate 8,091, forward strand.
TCTCTAATTACATTACGCCCTAAAACATTGCCTGTGTTAGAAGTGATCCTGTAAATGCATCAACATCCCTGAACCAATTATGGTACCATTTAATTTAGCTCTGAATTAGCCCAAATTGAATTGAACAATTTCCCAACCCACCAAATACAGCCAGGTTGTCTTCTGCCAGACAAGGAGGTTTGGAACAGTCATTAAAACAAAGGGGCTTTAATTACTTTTTTTATATATATTTTATTTCCAAGCCATGATTCCAACCTGTGAAGATGTGACTTTGAGCAGGTTGTTTTACTGCTCTGTGCCTCAGTTTGGCAAGTGTGATAGTGCTCACCTTGGGGAACAGACATGAGGCACCACGAGTTGCAAACCACCACAAGTTGCTTAACAAGCTATAAAGGTTTAGGATTTTATTGAAATCACTCCCAACCCCTTCCCTTCTCTCCCACTCTGGTGCTGATAAAAAGGGCTCAAAAAGACACCTCTTCTCTTTCGTTGTGAGTAGAGGAACTGTTGTACACTTGCCAACGCAGAGATGTCATGTGTGTCATTAAAACTCTTAAAACTCACACTGTCCACACTTCAGAGAGGCCTTGCTTGATTCCACCTCCTGCGCTGGGGACAAAGAGCACTACACATTTATTTCTCTTTTATTATGGTAACGAGAGTGTACCCATACTTATCTTGACAGTATTTAACATTGCTTTCTTTGCTAATTACAGAATGCCTGACCCGGATTTCACCGTCAGAGATGTGAAGCTATTAGTGGGTGAGTTATTTTGAATGCACTGGATTAACTCTATACAGAAGAGAATTGCTTTTAAATACTTGTCCAGTTGTGTTTGTAGACATTTGTGATAACTCTCAGAATCTGGGAGAAGGCATGGAGAAGCAATTTATAAATTAAAAAGACTGGGAGAACCCTAATTAGTAGTTGTGCTGACCGGACTCCGATCTCATGCTGGATAATTGGCCATTTGGAAGGGAGAGAATGCTTTTGCTCTTAACAGGTGTCCTACAAACACTTTTGTGATCCTGGAAAGCAGCAGCTCTATTGATCAAGTTCCTATTCTTTTTTTTTTAATCTGTTGTAGAGCATCTGTTTGTAAAAGGTGTGACTGGAGCTGCATCACCTTTTGCCTGTGTTCTCCCCACAGTATTTATCAGTGTCAGGCCAGGTCGGTGCTTTGAGGGAAGGTTGTGAAGAGAGGCTGAGCACAAAGCCTTGCAAACTGCCTGGCTTTTGATGAGACACAAACCAGAGAAGTGGTGACTGTCATCAACCTAGCAATCTTTACAAAGTAAATGTTTTTTTACTCTAAGAAGAACTACATTTTGAGTAGGAGATTATACTGTATGTTTCTTTGAAATCTGTTTTTACTGCAGATGGGTGTGTTATTTATTGTTAGCTGAAATTGTTACTGAATGGTGATCCTGCACTCCACGAAGTCGTCGCTGTGGAGCAAGCTGGGTATTGGATGTGTTGGCTGCAGTCCTTCTTGGAGTTTTTTAACTGCATTCCTGCTAGCTAGAATTTACTGGGTTTGCTTATTTACCTGTGTTGTGGCAGGAGTTAATCCTTAAAATTAGTTCAAATGCTGCATTCTGAAAGACCAATTTTAAAAAAAATTACTCTTGGAGTTTTATAGTCAATAGGAATATCAAGTCTGGAAAAGATGTAGCTAAGAAAAACAAAGGAGAGGAACTTGTGCCTCATTTCTGCTCACTTGGGGTTATCAGTGAGAGAGGGGTTATCTCTGATAACCTTCCTTCACAAACAACTCAGCAATGTTGCTTAATTTATGACCATTTATAAGCTCAGGAAAAAAGCCCCAAATATCTGGCAGAAAACATTTGGGAAGTAGTGTGGGAAGTGCTATTTGGTGGTCAATCTGCATTAAACTAGAAAATAAAGTCCTCAATTTTATGGATTTCCTAAACACCTGGATGTGCACATTTGCAGGTACAGAAAAAATCCCTTTTTGCTGTGGAGGAGCCTTGTGCATAAACCCTGTCATTATCTGGACCCTGCTGCAGTTTTCTGTGAACTTGTTCCGTGGCTGATAAACTCCCATTTCTGTCTCTGAGGCTGCTGGAGCTGAGGGTCTGACGCTGAGATGTTTTGGAACAGCGTAGTGTTGCATAACAACAGTGTTTTTCCTGTATAACAGTCAGAGTGTGGGAGTTGCATTTCCTCAAGATTGCTGTCCTTTGAAGTATTAGGGGGTGGAGATTCCTGTGTGCATGGCCAGCAAAGCGGGAGGATATTTATAAATAAAATTGCATTTATGAAACAATGGAGCAGAAATAACATCTGTAATTAACTTTGAGATTAAGGTTAGTGTAAGAGTGTGCCTGATCATAGCTGGATCAGCAATTCCTGTACCTGCTCTTGGCCAGATATCACATAATGGGTCCTTTTATATCATCTTTGGGCAAACTCCTTTTGGAGTCATTGTGCTGAGCCCATAATGTGGTCCAGAACATTGTCACCTGCCCTTTTCATAACACTGTTGATGACTTTTGGCATCACGGGTGGAAACTTTGATTCAAAAGATCTAAAATATTTGGGAAATGGACTGTAAGTTATACCTGAAAAATCACAGTTCTCATGGCAAATCGCTTTTCTTGCTGTGGAATTTGTGCTGGATGGAACAGCCACATTGACCCTGCGAGCACATGGGGGAATTCCTGTCTCCATGCCAAATTTTAAAATTATCTGCTAATTACTTCAGGAAACACTAGTGAGCATCTTCCTATTGCATATCATTGCTGATATTTTTTTCTAGTTTTAGGTTACATGTGCTGCACTCACTATCTAGTGTTCAAATAAAGTAGATAAAGTCTTGTTTTATTAACATCTCCTGTCACTGGAGATGTTGATATGTCATTGTCCCTGCATTTTTGTAGCAGATCTTCATGAACCTCCAGGTTTGCATTTCCAACGTGTGGTATTTTCAAAACTTATTCAATCCCTTGCTGAACCTGGGGAGGGAAGGATGTTTGGTGAATGTGAAATGGAGTGATCATAACTCTGCATCTGATTGTGTGTAGGAGTCAACAGAGAGAGAACACAGTCTGAAAAATGTTATGTTCTGTGTAAACTTGTTGGGTTTTTAAGTGCTCATCATTATAGTTTGCTGGTGCTTTTTAAACCTCTCATTTGCTCTCTTTTCTTCTTTGAATCAGAGGAAGCACATTTGTTACCCTTCAAGGACCTGGTGCTTAGTTTTTCCAAAGCACATAAATTCCATGGGAAGTTAATGAGCCTTTGGTCCCAAACTCTGGTGAATTCTTACTTTCTATTTCTAACACGACTGTTGTACCATCTTCACAGGGGAGTACCTAAAAGTCACAGGGAAATAAAAACAAGCTTTTAAATCTCCCTTTGAAAACTGTGCTCTGTGACAGTAATAAGGAGAATAAAAAAAGGATGGGTTTTTTGATTGTTGTTTTTGTTTACTTGAGCTCAGGTGTCTATTTTTTAGTCTTTTTTCAGACTTCCAAAGAAACATTGCCATTGCTTGATGGATTTTTCTATTTTCCTGGCTTAAAAAATGCAGCAACCAGCTGTAATTTAGTTTGGTGATGTTCATGACCTCCCGTTTCTGACACGAGTGCCTGATTGTGCACTCATGTGTAAGGTGTGTGCATGAAACACTCGGGCCTGCAGTAGCTTTACCTTACAGACCCATCCCATGGCTATAACCAGACTCCCACCTCCGTACAAACCATATCCTGGATGCTCTGTAAAACCTGAGATGATGGATTAATTTCAGCAGTTGGAAATGTCTCATCTCCGAAATGGCTGTGAGCCAAGAATACAAATGGAGAAGTGGAAAGGAATTCCTGGCCTGCTCAGGAACTTGAGACAACTCTTGAAAGATGTAAAGCTCTGTTGTAATTTAATAACTCTTAAGCTTTGTAATTTCATTGCGTAAGGTAGATTTGATTGCTAATTCTGAAGGGCAGAATGTCGCTGTCATCTCTTCATAAGCTGATTTAAAATTTGATTGAGGGTCATCGGCCCTCTTAGAGTGTCCTTAAACATCTGCCACATCTGCACAAAAACTTTGGTAAGTGTTATTTCTGCAGGGGTGCCTGTCATAGATGGGCAGAAAAGCAAAAGTGTGTTTTCCCAGATTGTCAGCTCGACTCTCTGTACATAAGTACCTGTGTGAGAGTTTTATGCCAAATACTCTGCAGAACAAGGGGAATCTCTTGCCTAGGGCTGAGCAAGGAGAAAGGTGACTGCCTTGCTCAGCAGGCTGCTGAAAGCCAGGGCTTCCCTAGTCACTGTGGACCCTCTCCAGCCTTTGCCACTCCTGAATTCAAGGACCGAATGCAGTCATTTGTTTCAGTCTTTGATGTCAGAAAACCAAAGCATTCCATTTTTTCATTTGTTTGAATTTTGTCTTTATATTATCCTTCATGGACATCACACAATCTGAAGCTGGCAGTCCTGAATACTTTTGGAAGCTGTGAACCATGTAAAGGAGAGAGAAAGAGGAAGTGCTCATGGATGTGTGTCTCAGTCTATCACTCTGAGCTCCTTGCTCTTTCTCTGATTGCTTCTTTTTATTGGGGTTTTTTCAGAGGTTTTCTTGGGTCACCACTGGTTGAATTTAGAGGAGTATCTGCTTTTCTGTGGCATCTGCAGTGCCTGCCCCTGTGACTCTGCACTGCCTTTGTCTCCCCGGGTAGGTGTGCAGGCCCTGCCTGAGCACAGTGTCTCTCTCTAAACAGTAGTGGCCAGTCTGGATGTATTTGCTTTTATTTCTAATTTTTAGCTCACCTATTTCCAGTTTGCTTGCCACAGGCTCACAGTCTAAGGCTATTGAATCCCAGATTTTACACTGGTACTTACATAAAGTAAATGAAAAACTAAGGGAATGAAAGCGGCGCTGGGTCTGCGATGTGCATCACCTCCTCCCTCTCTGGGCTGGTGTAGCTTTGTGTGCCAGGGTAGGTATTTGTTGTGCACCCCCAAAGTGGAGCTTGCAATCCCAGCAAGTGGCAAAAGGGGAGATTTCAAACATGCTGAGGATTGTAAGAAAGAAAAGAGACTTTGGGTTATTGTGATCTCTGGGCTGAAGAGGTTAAAGTTGTGACCACAGCGGTCACTTCTGTAGGATCAGCAGCATTGTCCTATGGAATTCACCGTGCCCAGCCAGGCATTGTATCAGTGGGAACAGTGCAAGTACAGGACTTAGACTATTCATGGGGTGGTCTAACAACTGACATCGACTCACTGATTGATTTTATTTAACTAACTCACTAAGGGTTTATTTATAGAATTAAAAAAAAATCAGTGTAGGAGCAGCGAAGGATGTGTCATCAGTCATGTAATTTGCTATTAAAATCTGATGCTGCAGACTGGACTGGGCCCTGATGCTCACAAGCGTAGGAAATATTTGGTTGCTGTGTTCACAAACTGCATTGAAAGGCTTTGGTGTTTTCATCTTGTAAAAAGAATCCAAGTAAGGTTGAAAGCAGCAAAGCTTTTAATTGTGATACAATTTGTGCATTGAGGTATGGCAGCAAAGAGCAGACATGAGCAAGCTTCAGTAAGTGTTGCAGAGACCAATCTTCATCTGGCCCAAGGAGATGATGCACAAGATGGGACCTAATAGATCATTTCAATATTTGATTCCTGTGATTCTGTCAAATCCCTAAAGACCTGGCAGCAGGCTTTGATCTCAAGAAAAAGGGTGAAAGGAAAACCAAGGCTCTACATATCCTGTTGCTTTCTTTGGTGGGAGTAGCTGAAGAAATACTTGATTATTGCTGGGATTTGCCTTCTCATTAGAAACACCAAAAGAACAGGAGCTGAGCCAAAAATTTCAGTTGCAAATTGACTGTTTAAAGAAATATGTGTGAAGGTCTCTGCCTCAACTATGAGTTTATAATCATGGTGTCAGTGGAGCAAGATAATAGAATAAATTACATTGTTAAGTCCCTGATGTTTTCAAAGGAAAAGTCCTATAAATAGGGGGAGGTTGGCCCTACAAGTACAGGTCAGCCTTCCCTCGTGCTGCTGACAAGTTCTGGAGGAGATGCTGTGTGCTGTTACACATCTGCTCATGGTTTATTCACTAAGTGCATCATAGTGCACTGAAGTGAGGATCTGAGCTTTCGTTAACATCAGTGGATGAAATCAGACCTGCAGAGGAGTACTTCCCTGGATGTTTGGATTTTTTTTTTTCGCAGGGGAGAGCCCTAAGGAAGGTTTGTGAAGTTTGGTATTGCAACATTTTCCTCATTCTAGGAGGAACTGCAATTCTGCAGTGTAGTGGTGCACAGTAAAAAGCGTGGCCTTGTTTTCCCAGGTGGGAACCAGGCTGAAAGGTGAAATGATCTGCTAAAATCAGAATTTGGGGAGTCTCAGTTTCTAGTTTTCCTGTAAACTGTAAGTGATGTAGTGAATGTAGCAAGCCATAACCTCTTTGTGCAGGGACTGTAGTGGGGAGGAACAAGTTCCCTGACTAGTTAATGTCAGCAGGCTGACGTAAATAATTTAAATTCAGTTGGGACAGAAAGGATTACTGCTCATCAAATGTACCTAACAGCCATAAGCTATGTGAGGCCCCGCATCTTTCATCCAGCCATTTTTGTTCTCTTAAACACACACACTGCTGTTGTCCAGAGGAACTCCAGCTAAAATGAGAATATGTATGCCAGGTACTTCACAGAGACAAGAGAACCCCCCTAACGCAAGCAGGTGATACTGAAAAAGGAATAGAAAGAGATGTAAACTTTGTAGGTAATAATTATTCTGGCTTTATAAAATGTGTTTTATATATCTGTTAAAAACTGTGCACATGTTTATAGATGTATACATATGTATAAATTTCATTCAGTACTGAATCAAGAATCATAAGTGGTATTTCCATGGAAGAGAAAATTGTGGTGCTGCTGGTGACTGCAGGTCAGGTGGGTAAAGGCAGGAGGGAGGGCAGAGACCGTGTAAAACACTCCTTTTACATTAGCATACATTTCTTGTGGTGTGTCAGCACAATGGCCCCCGAGCTGGCTGTGCAAATGTTCAGCTTTTTGTTAGCAGCTACTCAAAAAAGCTGAAAGCAAATCAGAGAAGTGTCCCTGAGTAGCTGCTTCCTAGTGATTTTTTGGTTCATTCCTCCTGCGTGTTTGCTGCTCCTCTCGAATTGATCTGTTCTGAAAATTGTATCATGGTTGAATTCACATCCAACTACAAAGCAAGTCGAGAGGCTCGTAGTGTGGTCTGCGGGCAAGTAGGGGAAATTTTGTCTTAATCAATGTACAGTTCTCCGTCCTGTGAAAGAAAATTAGCCGTGTAGATACAAAAGAAGGACAAAGCAGCCACACACTGCAGCTCAGAAAACTTTCCATCATTTCTGCTGAATAGGAACCCAGTGTTGCTTTTTCTATAGAGCAACGCTCCATTTGTTTCAAGGAAGTTGTGAAATTGGAGACCGAGAGGAGTTAGGAGGAAGGCTCATTAGAGAGGCTCTGTTGTGAGGAGCACTTCCCAAAATTAAACTGGCTGCTCAAAGGAAGTGCAAAAGTCTGCCCCCAGACTTGCATCTAAGTCCTGATTAAGATGTATGGTTCTCCCCTGGTGTGGGGATTTGTCCTGTGAATGGGAATGCCACGTTGGGAAGAGCAGAAGAGCTGAGTCAGGAGTCATTAACTGCTGTGTCTCCAGGAGCCTTGTGTGGAGGGACAAGGAGGAAGCAGCGAGGTCTGTGCTCTGCTCCTGGGGCCCAAATAATGCATTTTTCAAAACACACTGGACCAGGCTCTTCTAGGGGAGAGGAGTCATCACTGATCTCATGGGAGGGGAGGTACTTGGATGAAATATTTCCATTCACTGTAAGATTTCTCCTCTTATTTCTCATGGGGTTTTTGTGCTCCACTGTGTGATCTGTGCCTGGCCTGCTCTCTGGGTTCTGCTTTTTTCCTTTTCATGTAAGTGAGACTGTTGGAATATTAAGAAAACTGAGTTAATGAAACATCCTTGTTGTTCTCATAGTTTGGAAGGCCAGTGTCTGTGTAGTTTTATGCCAACTTGTGAACGCATTCCTCAGGCTGTGAGAATTCTGACTGAGGGTAGCTCAGCCTCTGGACCCTGCAGGTCACACCCCGAGCTCATCAAGGGACTCAGACCCACAAGAGACCTACATGTCTCTGATAGCTGAGAGGAGCAGGGGATCCAAGAGCACCTTGAAGCAGGAGACGAGGATGGCTCCCTGCAGGAGGAGGCTGAACTTGGGTGTTCCTCACAAGTGACTGTAAAATAATTACACATTGCTGCTATTTTCCCATTGATCTGAGGCTACAAACCCAAAACCTGTGTTTTCAGGGAGCTGAGTTATGTACCTGCCTACAAACTTTCCAAGGGGAAAAATGCAGAATCAGAAAGCAGCTAACATCAGGGCCCCACTGATTTGTCTCAGATGTTATTCAGAAACATGTGTTTGAGATCCAGTCCATAAAAATAAATTGTTTCCTCCATCATGTTGTTTTGTGACCAAAGCTTGTTTTAAAAACTCACACTATTTTTTAAAAATGCCTTGTTTTTAAAATCAAGTTCCAAATTCCTCACAGTCATGCTATTGGGACTGTCAACATGCTTCATGCCCTAAATTGGGAAATGTGCTAAGTCAGGCCTAAAATCAGCAAATAAATATTACCACTGAAGATGATAACTTCCCAGTGCCTGTAAGCTCAGATGGAGCCAAACCAATGGTCTGTCAACAAAGGGGTTTATAAGAACTGTTGGTATGAGCTGGACAGACTCCTAGCTGCTGCATTTATTTTTGAGTACTGCAAAGAGGAAACATCTGGACAATAAAAGAAAAATAAAATTAAATAAAATGTGCTATTTCATGGAAAAGATTGATTCCAATTCTGTCTAGCAGGTTTCTCTTTCCAAAGTGCAGCACTGGAGGTTTATTGGCTCATCCTTTTGTCTTTGTACTTTTTTCTTTCTTTTCCCTTGAGCGACCTCTCCTGTTTTCTCTGTATCCCTCTTTCCTTGGTGAGGCTGCTGTTCTGTACAGAATTTGTTTTACTCCCTAATTCTGTAGAAGTTTGTGAGGAAGTACAGATAAATCCTTCCAGACTGGAGCAAGTGCCCTTAGGATACTCTTGCCAACCATGAACCAATAGTGATAGAGAGATCAACACACTTTGGTGTAAACAGGACCAGTAGGACTTGACAGGTGGGTTTCTTTTGGTTTCCCGTGGAATCTGTCCCTTCTTTGTGGGACACCAGCAGTCCCATACATCAATCAAACAGCCTAATGTGATTTCTGACCTGCTCCACGTTTGCTCAGGGCTAGGAAGAATTGCAAAGTTGTGGAGCTGCACTGTGTTCTCTCCTGGGCAGAATTAAAATTAGTAACTAGACATCAGAGTTTCTGAACGGATTTTTTTCAAGTGAAGGTTCCATTAGTGATTTTCCTACAGTCTGAGGGCTCTAATTTGTTGAAAATTGAAGTGGTTTGTAGCAGCTCTGAAGGAACCCTTTGGGACTTTGGCATCCACCAGTGTTAAGGTGGAGCAGTGCATGAATAAAGTGGAAATCTCTGTCTATTAAAGCGTTGTATTGCAGACTTTCAGAGGATGTTGCTTCATTTAACACTCACTGGTTTTGTGCCTCTTAAACAGCTTATTGTTTAAGAAGAAAAGCTGCAGTCTGTAATAGCAGGAGGGAGCTGGGGCTGTGGTTGGTGTCACCGTGGGATTTCCCCCAGCGCCGGTGCTGGCTGCACATCCTTCCCCTGATGTTTGTGCAACTGTGCTGGGAAGCAGGCAGGGAGCTGACCCCGCTTAAAAAAATTATTTAAGCCTCATCAGTTTCTTGAGTATTGGTGAACAGTTTGTATCATGAAACCAGGACCTAGGGCAGACAGAGGTTAAAACTTACCCAGTGCTCCTGATAGACTGGAAATAGAAACTTCTCCCTCTAATGCCAGTACCAGGCTCTGGTGCCAGACCATCTCCTTGTCATCTAAACTGGCCTCTAGTTTTGCTCCTGCTGCCTGTTGTGTGACCAGGGGAAGTGTCTCTGTTCCTTGTGCTCCTATTGCATCCAACAATTTGCTTTTTTTGCCATACCAATTAAGCAACTCTAAATTGGCATCCTGCTCATTCTCTTCCTTCTCTCCTCACTGCTGGCATTGCTCTCCCGTCCCCTCCTGTGTGCTGGCACCGGCTTTCCTCTTTCTTGTAGCGAGCTGGTTCAGGAACTTGAACTGGCAGAAAACTCACACTGTCTTTCTCCCCTGCAGAAAGGTGGAAGAATACATGCACACATTTATTATTTTTCTATTTTTTGGTGCTTGTTTAGCTCTCAGCACTAACCAGTGCTGGGCTAAGCTGTAATGCCTGTAGCCTTCCACCTCTGTCATAAGTATCCACTGGGGCTCCGTGCATTAGAAGCGCCAGGTGAGTGAGCCTTGAGCCACGATTAGGGTTTCTGTGTAATAAAATAAATAAAAAGAAGGTATTTGATGCTCTCTCATTATGCCTTTTTGTTGTTTTTTTTTTTTTCCTCCTAGAAGTAAAAATGAAATATTATAACACTCGCCTATGTTTAGCACGTCCGCTGACTTGCCATTTTGGAAGTAGAACCAGTTCTATTTTTAGAGCTGAACTTCCTGTTTGAGCTCTCTTTAAGTTTGTCCTTTGCCTAACACAGGCAAACTCTTTAAAAAAATCCTAGTTAAACTGGGACAGTTTTGCTAAAAACAGTCATGTTCATGTCCAGATATAAACAGCAATAAATCTGCTTTGAATGAACATTACAACAAAAATACAGCCTCTCAAGAGAATGTATTTCCATGATGTCAGGACATGAAAGTGGAATTGAACTGATGTGTTGGTGTGGTCATGGGCATCTCAAAGCCTCTGTCTACAGGTGGATTTAAAGATGAATTGTCCATGTGGGAAAATCAAGCAAAACAGCTGTTTTAGAAAAACACCCCATAGTCACACTGTGTTTCTGCAACAGGCATCCTCTGCTTTAGCTCATCCAGACTAGAAATGAGCTGTCTTATTTTGGAGTGATACCACCCAAAATCTTAAATATTTTAGGGTAGTTGTTATGCTTTAGTGTCGTAATATACCTTAGTTCAATATTACCTTCGAGTGTAGTGCCTTTACCTAAGGCATTAGGTATATACACTAATACCAGCATCTTTTTGGAGGTTTGATGTAACCATAGCTCTCTGTTTCTTCAGATGTCCTCATAAGTGTGGGTACAAGATGTGTGGGGTGTTGCCAACCCTCTGACACCTCCAAACACCCTTCTAGACCAGAGGGGAGCTGCAGGATTGCTGGTATAGCGCACATGTGGATTGGTAATGTGAGTGTAGTTGAAGGTCTTCTTCCATTTCCTAATTGCCAAGTATGAGGGAAATCAAGGGCAAAGTTTTCCTCGTTACGGGCTGATGATGAGGTTTCAGAGGGCAGAAAGGTTATAATTTTTGTAGCATTTTTCTATATTGTTACTGTTAGATATATTTTATGTTGAAACATTTTAGGAAATGATTAACAGTCTTGAAATAAATTTGATCGATAAATAAGACATGCGATTTTCCCCAAAGTTATATCCTGTCCCACTTTTCTTGGACTTTGTATTCTTTTTCTTTCTATAATTGTTATTTGTGTGCTCTGTATTTTCAGCCACCTGGAGTATGCTTATACTGCAGGTTAATGCATTGGGATACTGTATAAAAAATTAGAAGTAAAATGCTTCTTTGTACAAGGATTTGTTTTCTATATGCTTTTCACTGTCTGAAGCTTCTAAGAATCACTAAAAATAATGGCTTGGGTAGGTATAAGGATACTGATTAATTCTGTATAATGCCACTAAAACACATGGTTTGCCTGAGCCCCTTTCTCCAGGCAGTCCTGCAGCATTAGGGCTGAGGAGGCTCCTCGGGCTGCTCCCGAGGCCGTGCTCTGCACACCGTTTGTTGTGTGCAAACGGCCGCTCACGCGCGTTATGGCAATTTGGCACTTTTATACGGAATGACAAAGCTGCAGAGGGGCCGGAGGGGACGGTTCGTGGCAGGCACGGCAGTTTTACACCTCCGTGAGGAGGAGATGCTGCGAGGCCACTGCGAGCGCTCCCGCGGCACAGCCGGCGTGGGGACAGCGCGGGCCCGGGGGAGGAGGGCAGGCAGAGAGCCCCGCAAAGCGGGGTGTCCTGGGCTGCGCCTCCCCGGGGCCCGGCCGCGCTGCCAAGGTGCTGGGGAGGAGGTGTGGGGGAGAGCTGCGTGCGCTGTCCGGGCTCCTTTCCCTTTGTTCTTCTGTGCCCTCTGGTGGCACTGGGAGCGATGGGATCGGGACGCGTCTCTTAATTTGTTCGTACCCTCGCTCTGAAATGCAGGGAATGTCGGGAATAGCTCCACTTGAGCAAGGACTTTCTGCTCGGATTCACATCCCTCCCAGTTAGCAGGGGATATCATAATAGTCTCCCGTGGGCAGCAGAAGAATACGTGCTTCCAGCTCCGGGAGCTCCGGGGGGATTAACTGGGATGCAAGTCAAAGCCTCAGTCTTTAGGTACAATTAACCCGCTAGCGAGGCTGGCAGATTTCCTGAGGCTCTGCCAAAAATCCTGCTTTACAAACCACGGATTTTTTTCCTCGTAAGAAGCATAAAGATTAGGCAGGACCAGCGGGCCTGTCCCTCGACATTGGAGGTTGGTTTCTGGTTGTCAACACTATATTGTACCTTAGCATAGATCTCAATTCAGCCACAGAGGGTTAAAATAATTCCCCAAGGTAGCTTTATCCTCTTAATGGACAGGCTTGATAATCATTCTTACAGAAAAGACATTTCCTCTTTCCTCTGCCGTGGGGGAGTTGCACCTTTTCCTGCTGGTGCTGTGCTGGAGGAGACACCACAGCCTAGAAAACTCTGGTGTCATTTGCAGCTCTGATTCACACCTCCTGTGCATTTCTCATACTCTGCTGTGTGGTTCACGTTTGCGTTGCTTCCACTGCTCCAAACATCCATGCTAAATCCACGTCATGGGAAAGGATGGGCCATTCTGAAGACTGCAGTCTGGCAGCTTGGATAACCTGAAGCTCAGGGCAGGGGAAGACAGTGCTTCACCTTGTTAGAAATAGGAAATGGCAGCTGTTGGACCACAGAGGAGATGATTATAGTCCTGGCATTTCCCATTCCCTGTTCCCTCTCAGGGAAATTGTTAGAATATTCTATACATGAAGGAAAGTGTGGGTGCAAACTCTGCAGGGGAGATCAACAAGAGCTTTGCTGAATGACTTCGGAGCTGCAGCTCATCATTCCCGAAGTGTCTGGGGTGGGCTTGGTGAGCTGTGATTTGGGAAAGCATTTGCTGATACAGGGAAGGGGCCTGTGTAACCTAAATTCCTGGAGTGCAGTTCTCGCTCTGACAACGGGACAAGGTTTGCCTCCCTGTTCCTCTCGTTTTACCAAGAAGCCCAGAACAGAAAGGACCAACTCTCTATACCAAACTAACTTGACCAGGGTGGGCAGTAGGAGGCAGGGACTCCACACAAGTTGTTTTTCCTTCAGATGTTCATTTCTATGTGAAAAAAATTGATATTACAGCATATAGAAATGTTGTACAATTCAATCTGTTAGAATCCTTACAGTGTCTTGGTCATTAGGCCTCTAAATAAAGGGAACAGGTATTATATATACTATTGTCCCCTTAATTTTAATGTGGATTTTATTAATACATGGGCTGGAGTAACTTGATATGTTTTTAAGGTTTTAAATAAAGCATAGTTCTTCTGTAGCTCATCTCGATGGATTTTATTTTCTAACTTAGATCTCTGCAATGGATTCTTCTGTCTCCTTCTTGCTGTTGTCTGTTCCCCTTGTCAGAGATGGCACTAGCTTGTTTCTTAGTTACTGTCTTTGTGATCCTTCGGGGATTCACTTGTGCTCCATGAGCAAGCAGCAGGAGAGGAAGATGTTTCTTTAGGCTGTAAAATCCCCCAGCATCACGGCTCCGCCTCTGAGTCACATCTGCTGGCAGAGATGAAGCAGTGCCTCTTAATCCCACATTGCCCAGCCCAGAGTTCTATTGGAAAAACCTCCAGGGAAGTCAAGGGTGACGTGGTGCACGGGGCACTGAAGCTTCCCCTGTCAGCAGTAAGAGACTTTGCCAGGGCTCCAGGTGTCTGTTAATCCATGTCCAGTGGGTGATGAGCTGAAGTGAGGGCAAGAGGCTGCCAGGGTCACTGGGATCCTGCTGGGACATCCTGGGCTGCCCCAGGCTTGGCTGAGTGGGGTCCCTTCTTTGAGAACATGGTGAGAGTGTGGCAAGGGGATGCCTAGGAACTGGTTAACAGAAATGGATCCTGGTAAAACCTGTGTGGAGCTGCTCAGAAATCCAGCCCGACCTGAGATCTCTCTGCCTGCCACCACTTTTTGGAGCCTCTGTGTGCTACTTTCCCTTGTTCTTTACTCTCCTGGATGATATTTTTTCACCTTGTACTAGGAACAGGAAATAGAAAAAAGAACTGAATCTTTTCAGGACAGACGAGATAAAGCTGGCAGTGAGCCAGAGCTGCTGTGCAGTGGGCAGTGAACACCAGGATGTGAACCTGTAATTATACATCTCAAATTCTGTGAGCAGTACTCCAAGAATCATTATGTATGGGCTTGTTTGACAGTACTGTGGCTTAAGAGAAAAACATCCCCTCAAATTACTCTTTAATTTGGAAGTCAAGAGATTATCAATTCAAATCTTAAGCTCTTCTGCCTGTAATTGATAATCGTGCTCATTTAACAAACCTGCTATTGAACTGCTCCTCATACTCTTAATTCATCAGGTAACTGCTGATTTTTCTTTCGGAAAGGATAATTGAGACGCTCTACAAGGTTGCTTCCAGCAAAGCTGAGATCAAACCTAGACTAAAATATGGCAGACCCCGGGCTCAGCCATGCAGCCCTTCAAATACAATCTTTCAGTATCTGTGTCCTTAACCCCTCCGGGCTGTAGCCATTGCTTTGATCCCAGGCTCTGGAAGCAGAGATCAGGATGGCTTTCATTAGCAGCCTGTTTAACAGGACTCCACCCCAGCTGCTAACCTGTGGAATTGAAAAAAGCCCATTCCCCTAGATAGTAAAGTTTACAGTTAAAAACCCCACAACAACCTCCCCAACCCATAAGTAGATTTTACCTATGTTGTTTCAAACACGCAGATGCCAAATTCAAGGATTCTTGTGCTTTTTGACATGTAACTAAACTCTCCCCATCCTGCCTCAAGGTGGCAACACTCCAGACAGTCCCAAGCCCAGCCCAGGGATGGGATCCTGTTCCCTGGCCTTGGAATGGGGAGTTTGACTGACAGACTGGTGGGACTATTCCAGATACACACTATATAAATTTTTCTTTTTGATTTCAAAGCTTTATGGTCTCGAGTTCCTTTGCAGAATCATTATCACATCTGTCACTGTCATCGCTATCAGGGGCTAAGGATGTTTGTAATGGAGAGCAGCAATCCAAGCTATCACTCTTGCTGAAATACTGCTCCCAAGCACACGATAGGCCAGGTGCTGTAATTATTAATAATTCCCTCTGATGGTGCATATCAGCTCTACATTTTGTATTAATGCAATTTATTTTGAGTTATTTCTTCGGCGGTGAAAATGGTTTTGGAGAGATTGTTTGGAAGCATTGCGAGTTTGTTTGCTGGAATCCTCTCCTGGAAATGAGGCATGTCTCTCATGGGCTCCTGTTCGCTCACACACAAATGAACTGCTAATTAGGATGATGAAATTGCTGGGAGAGGTGAAACCTTCCAGTTGGCCGAAGAGAAGATTGTGGATTAATCTGTGTAAAGCTGAAGGCTCGACTAAAACTGCTGCTCAACATTCTGGTGCTAATGAGACTTGTATGTCTGCCACTCGAGGAGCTGAAAGTATGGCCTGTAGTTTTTGTTGAGAGATCCAAAGTGGGGGCTCACTCCTCCATGGCATTTAGTGCTTTCATCCCCACTGGTGATGATTGAAATTGGGAATGTTCAGCAGTTTACAGTATCCAGTGATGCAAGGCAGTTTTTGCTTTTTGTGGATAGTTTTTGTACATGAGTAAAAGCATCTTGAGAGACATATGGATGTTTAGAAAATTGCAGTATGATCTGGAGAGCTATTTGTCTTGCCTGCCCCCTGCTACCATATTGTATCACTTCTTCATAGTTTTTAATGTACTTCTACTCGCATCAATTCACATAAAGGAGGAAACTGCTCTCTCCATCTCTGTGAAGCACCAGGTGACCTGTTCAGGTCGTATTGGGCAAAAAGTCCAGCTCCAAGTTAGCTCCTTGCTCACCGTTTGAGCTTCTTAGGAGCCGTGGAAGGGCTGGTACTGGTCTCTTACATTCTTTTCCTGCAGTTTCCCTGCAGTCACTGAGAACTGATACATATATATAGATACATAAAATAATATACATACGTATATGTACATATACATAAGTAAAGGCAAGGCAGATGTTTTGAGACTGCCGCTGTGCTTGCAGGAAGCCGCCGGATCGTGGATGTGATGGATGTGAACACGCAGAGAGGAGTTGAGATGAGCATGTCTCAGTTTGTGAGGTACTATGAGACCCCAGAGGCCCAGCGGGAGAAGCTCTACAACGTCATCAGCCTGGAGTTCAGCCACACCAAGCTGGAGAACATTGTCAAGCGCCCCAATGTGGTAAGGCTTTCTTTTCAGCTTCTTCCCAGAAATAAACCATGGAGTTTCCACAAGGTGATGGGAAGTGTCTGGAACTCCTGCTCGTTTAGTGTCAGGATCTCACTTTTAGCCAAGTAGAAAACTGGTCTCCTTGACAGTGGAACTTAATTTACAGGAATTAGGTACCTGATGAGCTGTTAATCATGCAATTTGCACTGATACACAGCTCCTCTCAAGGTATTTAGGGGAAACTTCATCCAAAATTAAATACCTATCTAGTATTTTTCCTCCTCTAAGGAAGCTTAAACTATCAGGAAGCTTGGATTCATTAGATATGAACCCTCCTTTTACCTAAAAAATGTTCGGGGGGGTGTTCCAAAGCAAAAAAGTTGGAAACGCAATTGTTAAATGTAGAAATGTTTACATAATTAAATCAGCATAATCACTGCTATGTCGGAATTGGCAGTAGTGGAAGGGGGTAGATTTGTACATGCTTTTTAAAGGTAGAGGGCTTTTGTGATTTTACTCCTGATGGAGTCACTGGCATGAAACTGTGACCTTATTAGTAAAGATGGTTTCATCTATCACTGAAATGTAGCCACATGTGCTGTGCTAGCATGTAGCTGGGTGTGAAGCTACAGCTCTATGATGTTTTGTTTTCACACACTTTTTGCCTGATTTCTAAGTCCTTTCCTAGTTACAGCAGCAGTTTTTTTGCTGGGGACATCTCTTACCCAAGAAGACAATATAAACACCACACTTCTGCCTGAACAAATCACGAGTAGATGGCAGCTCTAATTGCTGGTTTGTAGAAGTAATTCTTAACTAGACTTCTTTGTTCTTTTACACATAGATCACAAATTGAATATTAAACACATATTTAGAAGTTCATTCAGATTTTTGCTGTCATTCAGACACTTAGCGGGCAATTCGAAGATGCTCTGGGGAGTTTCTGGTGTTCAATTGATCCCGGTTTTCCCAAACACATTGTGTTCAGCGAGCTTTTAAAACATCTGTGCAAATTTCGTGGGTGCTTAGAAATGAAATACTTAGGTATCTGTTATCACGTGTAAATGGTTATTTCATAGCTGTTGAAAGTGGCCTGAGTGCACAGTTGTTTGCAAAACCAGGAATATTTACATCTTACTAAAAGAGAGATTTGCATTCCCATGGGAGTAGAAGAGAGGGTGTTGTGGAAGTCCAGTACCTAGTCAGCTCCCATATATTTGTATAAGATATTCCCTTGAATTCTGCAGAGCTTTGTGTAAGGCAGAAATACCTGATTTATGTTCCCTGCTGTGTAAACTCTGGGTTGCAATGTCAGAATGTGGGAACTATTTCAGAATCAGGGCAGTAACCAAGTTTTGTTTTCACACACAGTTGTGATATTCATGGAATCAGTCCTATTTCGTCCTTGAAATGGAAGATATTAGAATAGTGTAATCCCTTTTATTTTGGATTTTAATGTTCATAAATGCAATTTCTAAGCTGTTGGCTACAGAAAGACTACAGATAGAATACAAGAGAAGGTGCTCACGGGTGCTCATGAGACAGAATTTGCACCCAGGTAAATTGGCTGTAAACTCTCCTTCCTCTGGGTTTTAAAGGGCTGAGTTGTGGTGATGAAATGCTGCACCTTAACAAGTTGGGTGCACGGGACTTTTGCTGAACAGCAAGGTTCTCCCTGTGTGTGAGCATCTGCTGCTGTCACTGGAGGAGTTTTAGCCAACAAGAACATGTCCTACCATGCGTTCAGGAGCTAACAGTTGATTCTGGTGGTGTTTCAGGTGGACTTAGTTGACTGGGTGGATAATATGTGGCCACAGCATTTGAAGGAGAGACAGACGGATGCTACCAATGCTATTTCGGAGATGAAATACCCCAAAGTGAAAAAGTAAGTCTTTAAAAAGCTCTGCTCTTGACTGCCTTAAGTCATTTTAACTTTGCTGAACACAGTCTTTAATCAAATCTCTTTGAAAAGTGCATTTTTATTTTTCAGTTTTAAGCCACTCTGTTTTGAAAGTGGCAGACTGACCTTAAGCAGTAAATTCTCTGAAAGTGCTGCCCAAAGAACTCACTTCACATCACACAGATATGTCACACCGTGTAGTCAGAGTCCTGCTGTAGGCTGGGCTCAGATCCTTCCCAGGTTCTAAACTGCTAATGACAGACGTTATTAGCTGAGAAATGTTTTGTGAAATGAGCTTGAAGTCCATTTTTAGTAGGTGTGTGTGACTTCCCAGAAACTCTGTCACTGCTCTTCCTGTCAGTTTACTTTTCTATTCACTTTTTCAAGAGCAAGGTCAAATACTGGACTGACTATCCAGGCTCAGGACCCACTCAGGGCAGGTTTGAGACTGAACACAAGAGCAGTTTGTCCTGGTTCTGCTTATCTCAGCTCTAGTTTTTGGGCAAGCATAGGCTCACCTCACTGTTTCTTCTGCTTTAATGTCTTCCTTGAAACTTTTTATGTGGTGATTGGAAAAAGGAACTACTTTGGGGCTTCAAAATGTGCACTGCAAGTTTCATGGGAATGAGTACAGCTGAGATAGGGGTTCCTTTAATGGTGTACTGACCTGTACGGCTGATGAACACCAGGTAATCCTGGAAGCCCTTCACTGTTTCTGTTTTATTGGCCAGACTGAATGCTGGCAGCATCCCAGGCTCTGCTGTTGAACCGACCTCTGGTGTTCTGCAAATCACTCAGAACTCCTTCCAAAGTGTAAAATAGATTGGTACTAACCGATACAAAGGAGTGTGCAGTCAGGAAGTGATATGTAGCATTTACTCTTGTTCTGTAAAAATAAACATTTTGGAAGGTATAGGTCTCCGTAAGAGACTCTGTGACAGGCATTGGGGATTATGCTCAGCACCACTGATTTCAGTGGAAGCTGAAGATACTCCTACATTTTGAAAGGATCAAACTGCTCGTTAGGGTAACTGGATGTGGATTGGAGTACCCCATGCATTTGGAAATGTCCTAAGTGACTTGCCTGAGGTCACACAATAAACCAGTGGCTGAGCAGCACTTGCTTCCCAAGTGGTTAGTCAGCTAAGTAACATTATTTATAATTTGCCAGAGCTAAGAAATTGAATCATCATTCAGGGCCTAAGGATTCATGGACGGTATAAAGTAAGAAGCAAGGAAAACGATTCCTTTCCTAGAGCAGGCACACTCCAGATGCTGACAAAGATGTAGCAAGTAAACAGAGCAAGGCAGAGATGGTTTGAATGATAAGGTAGCAACATGACTAACAGAATTTAGCAGAAAAAGCAGAGTATATGCTTGCAGTTCACTACTTGCATCACGAAATGCCAGATGGTAGGTTTCAAAGGGATTTTAGAGACGTACCAATTCAACAGATTTTGACATGGAGTTTTTCCCATTTGTGGAGGGTGGCCTGGTAGAAAGGCAGGAGATGCTTGATGAAGAAGCAGACACAGAGCCGTGGAGGTTGCTGTCACTGGCAAAGGGAAGGTGGAGGTTGACAGCTTGATAAACTAGTAGATGTGATAGGTACAGGGAAGCTAAACACTGAAAGACTGTGAACGCTTGAAATGTGACAATAGAGTTTGATGCTGGGAAAAGGAGTTACCAGGCATGAGTGTTAAAGGCGAGGGTGATGCAGCTGGAGTGATGAGGATGTTGCTACTGAGTGTCATCTCACAGAAAGACTAGAAAAGGATGATTTACAGCACTGTTGGCACAAACCCCCTCATCAGCCTGAAGAAGCCACAAAGATAAAACCAGTAACAAACAGTGACAGTCTGTGAGCACAAGAGAAGCTGTACTAGATCAGGACAAAGATCTGCGGCTCTCAGTAACCTGTCTGGTGTTGGGTGCTGGCATTGATGCCCTGGCAGGAGTGTAAGAATGGTGTGAGCACAAAATGATGCCGCTCCTAAAATCTTCTGAACTTCGACTGTCTGCACTCCAGGCAGAGGCTGTCCTGAGGTAGGAGGGGTTTCTGTGTGCTCAGTGACTCTCAAGAGATTGCTCTTCCATGAACTTTTCCGGTTTAAAGATCAACTCCTCGAGAGATTGTCTTTCTCCATCTTTGGAAATTCAACTGGACCCTTTCCTGTAGAGATACTGGTCCCAGCTGTTGCTGTGAATATCCAGAGGGTTTGGGCCCTTATTACGGAGACCGTGTTCAGTTCTGGAGCCACAAGTCAGTGCTGTCACTTGCTTCGCACTGCCCATTCTTTTATGTGAATCGTCCATATTCATATGCTTTATTAATGACTGTTGTTGCTCAGAAATGGGATCGATTCATTCCATTCTTGTTCTGAGTATTCCCATAATTCTGAGAGTTTGCAGTATGCCATCCCCACCATTAACGTGTTCCCTACAAACAAAAAGCACTCCAGCGAGAGCGCTGCAGTTTCGCAGACACAGATGGCATTACCAGACACAAATGTCTGTCTTGGCTCCTGCACGTCGAGTTCCGTGCTGGGAGTGAAGTTAGAGAACGCTCCATCTGCTGCTTCGGTTACCAGGAGCACCGCGCGCGCTGGAGACCACCCTGCCTCGCACTTGGACTTGCACCATTAACTTCTTAAAAAAATTCTGGGTAACAAAGTTATTTTTCTGTCTGTAGGTAAGTGGCTGCTTATCTCACAGGAGCCTTAGAGGACGGAATGAAGAGGGGAAATAGTTTATGTCCCCTCTTTCACATCTCAGGGTGCAAGTTCCTGAGAAAAGCCCTGCAGACATGGGATCCTGGATTAGAGTGGGAAGATGCTATGTAACCAAGAGCCAGCAGAAAAAGGCAATGCTGTTGTAAAATCAGCTTTTAGGGGCAGAAGCTTGTTAAATCACCATAACCATTTTCAGGTAGCTCAAAACAAGCTCAGATTTGTTTTTCTGTTTAAATACATCCAGAACTGAAGCAATCTGAATACAGCTGAGTCAACCAAAAAAAAAAAGTACTAATTTGATTTTTCATTTATCAAAAGAGATGGCCCTGCTGAAATTATTGTCCTCTTTATTAGGTTTTGTGTTTGTAGCCTTGCAAGATTATTTGCAATGCAGCAGCAGTGAATAGCTACTGTTCAGCACATGAAATAGTAACTGGCACTTCTAAGAACTTGGTAATGTTTGTGCTGTGGAACAAATGAAAACGAAAGCTTTAGTCACTGCAACATCCTTTTTACCTTCAAAATTCTTCCTATTACTTAAAATATCTAAGCACTGCTGTAATAGCTCTCTATAACGCTGCTGTCCTTCAGTTAAGGATGGGGTATCTTGTGTGAAACATCTACCTGTTCACAAAAGAATGCTGCTCTGTTAGCATGTCCTCAGCCCTATTCTCCCTCTCCCAGGCTGTTGTTCAGCCATCCATTCCTTTCTATTCATTCCTTTACTAAGTAGGGATGGATTTAAACAGATGCTAAAATGCTCTGCTGAGCTGTGGTCTAATTAGAAGCTGAGGGTGCCTCTGGAGACAGGGAATCCAGGGAGCTCGCAGGTCCCACAAGGCAACCTGGCACTGGTTTATGCATGTGAGAGACTTGTCTGCACTTTGCATGCCATTTGTGGATTGCTTTTGATACAAAACCTCTATAAGTATAATTCAGTAAAAAAAAAAAAAAATAGACTGATAAGTGCAGACTGATAAGTGCGAGTTCTCCTTAAGACTTTCCAAGCTAGCAAAGTAAATAAAATGTGATGTCTTCAGATCACTGCATGAGTCTCAAATCCTCCTTTGGGTAGAACTTGGAGGACTTGCAGCATCACACATGTAACTCAAACAACCACCAGTGTTTACAACAGTTTGTGGTGACCCTGGAGCTGAACAGCCTTGTCACAGGATGGAGAAACGAGTCGTGCTCTCGCAGACACCAAACTGCTGCTCCAGAGGCAGACAGGCCTGGCTCGAAGAGAGCTGGCAGCTTGGTTCAGTTCACTGTGGTGGCGGGTACCTCTTCAGAAATTCAAGCTTCCAATCGAAACAAAAAAGAAAAAAAAGCAGGCCTCTTCATTCTTAAAGTTCAGAGGTTCCAGCGCTCGTGCTGGAACACCCAGTGTTGGGTGCCAAAATCTGGAAGGTCAGCCAGGGGTCCCTGTGCTGTCCCCACCCGTGGCAGCGGCACGCTCGGGTGTGAGCCCACCCCGCGCAGCCCTGGTGTCCCACCGGGGCTGGCACCGGGCAAGGGTGCGACAAGGGAACTGTTGTCGCTTGCTTTGGTCCTGGTGTGGTCTGAGAGTGTGATTTGCAGGCACTTCACAAACTCTGCGGTGCATGGCAGAAAATTGGCTTCTCTTATCTCGGGTGTTGTTTCTGTGTGTGATTGACTCGGACCGTAACCCCCTCGGGGCAGGAGCAGGGCCTTTCATGTGCGTTTGAAGTGCCCGGTGCGCGCACGGGGTGTGGTGACCACGGCGTGTGACGATTTGGATTGTTTCCCTCGGGCGGGGAGCGCTCGGTACCGCTCCCCAGGAGGGGGACGGGGGGAAGGTTCGTCCCGGCAGGGCACGGACACAGGGCCCGCTCCGGCCGGCTCTGAGCGGCCTTCCACGGGCACGGCTGGCCCGGTGCTGAGGGGCCCTGCGAGCGCGGGGAACCGGAGTTCGTCATCCCTGACGGGGGAACCGGAGCTCATCCTTGAGGAAAGCCGGGTTCATCCCCGCAGGAGCAGCGAGGGCTCATCCCTAGGGAAGCCGAGGCCCTCCGTGAGGAGATGCTGAGGGCACCCGGGCCCTCCCGGCAGCGGCGGGGCCGGTGGCTGCCCGGTGAGGCGGGGGTGGGGGCGGCAGCCGGGCCGGTGCCTCCCGGGTGACAACGGTTTCTTTTGTCTTGCGGCGCAATTCGTGGCATCCAGTTGCAGGGCCCCAGTGTGGGAGCGCTGTCGGTGCGGGCCGAGGCGCCCCGAGGTAGCTATTGTTCCTGCTGCCTCCTGCCAGCCCCGCTCCCGGGCCCGGCAGAAGGGCCCCCGCGGTGCCGGGATGCTGCCGGGGGCCGCTCTCCCCCGACACCCGGAGCGTCGCTCCCGCCCGGGGATGGGGAGCGAGGCCCGCGCCTTTCCCCGCGCTGGCACTTGCAGTTGGCTCATGGGTCTGTGGTATTCGGTTTCAGGCTCAGGGATTTCAACCAGCCGGCGCTGCTCCTGGGAGGAAGGAAGAGTGAGCTATACTTTTCTCATTGGCCCGAACAAAAAACAGAAGCCTCTGCTGGGGTTTGGGAGTGGTTTATGGGCTGAGCTCAGTGGCAGGGGAGCCCTCGCAATGCCAGAGGGAATAGAGCCGTATGGTGCGCGGTGCCTATTGCGGGAGAGAAGGAGCTGAGCTCAGGGTAATGCTGCTGCCTGTGCGTCCGCTCGCGTCTCCCCGGGCCCATGTGCATGAACGCGGCCGCTGCCTGCCCTGCCCGGCGCTGCCTTCGCATCCCGGCGCGGCTCTCGCTGTCTTTGTTTCTCTGTTTGCTTGCGGGTTTGTAGCGATGCGTGGCGAGTGCATTGTGGGTTTGCCTGGGAGTGTGGGCTCTGCGCTGGCTTATGGAGCGGTGTCTGTGTTGTTCCTGTGTTCCCAGCTCGCTGTGTTTGCTTAGTGGTTTAGCTTCATTTGTATCATCTCCCTCTCTTTTTTTGGATCTCTGTGTTTGTTCTTCCTCGTGAGTTTGCAGGTTACTCCATATTTCTTCGCATCATTTCTCTAACAAATTTCCCCAGATGTTTGGGGGGTTTTTTTGGGGGGGGAGGGTGGGAGGGGGAAGTTCCCCTTTTCTCCACATCACAAATCCTTCCTCCGAAATAACAATACATTAACTGGACAAATTTCAGGCTTGTGGAGAACACAAACCAAACTCTTCAATCGGGAAGGGAAGCTCCCCCACAACAGATTACAAGCAGCTGCATGTTTTAAAACCCTGACTGAGGCTGTGCAGGGAGATAAAGTGGAGTGGGGTTGGATGTGCTGGCAGTGGTGAAAATATTCAACTTGGGGCAACTTTTGCGTCTCTTGCGTTTTCAGGGTGTAACTCTGGTCAGGTTGTCTCCCTGTGCCTGACGTGGGATTGTGTTCCTGTAACCACTGTACCTGCCCTGGCCCAGAGCGCTGTGGCCACAGCACACAGTGGGATGTAGTTCCTAGATTTCTTTCAACATGGATGCTGTGTTATGGCTTTTTTTCCCCCCCCTCTATTTTTTTTTTTTTTTTTTTCTTTTTCACTGTTGTTATGGAAAACCCTGAAAAGTTGAGTGGTTCCCCAAATTAGCAGCTGTTGGCGATGAGAAGCCGCTGGCTGAGGCTGGAGCCGAGCGGTGCCTGAGATGAGCTGTGGCATGGAGTGTGCTGGGACCATGTGACTGCGGTGTACATTGGAAGAGGAAGCTGTAGAGGTCAATGCAAAGGCATTGTGCCAGACTCTGGCAACCAGGGAGAGAGCTGGATGGCGGAAGATCCTCCCGCAGGCTCCTGAGCCGCCCGGGAGCTCTTGGGCTTGGACAAAAGCAGGCCTGGGAGATTAACAGCAGAAATTAAGGCATGGCTTGTTTGTGGATGGAAAGAAAAACAGTTTGTTTTCCAAATGCTTTGCAGGTTTTTATTAATCGCCATATGTGACTCTTTCACTAAAACCACCTTTATTGGAGCGGAAATTGTGTTGAGAGGAGTTTCAAGAAAACAGAGGGGAAAATGGGGAAAAACAAGGAAAAGAAAGAGTTGTGTGTTCACAGTTATACCCATTTTGGTGTTTACTCACACAACTGAATTTTAAGCACTTTAATTTGACAGGATTCAATCCTGTTATTTCCTCTCTGAACATAAACAGTTTGATTGCTTCAGGTTTAGATTACTGACTACTGAGAAAGAGCTAAAACCAGCTGATGCCCAGGCCATGTTTGCTGTTCCAGAATATCTTAATTCAATGGGTGATTGTTGGTAGGTAGCACTGTCTAGAAATTTTTTGTTGTTAGTGTGATGTATTTTATATCTGACCTTTTGGAAACTGAAAATAATTGACTCCATAAGGATTTGAATTTTTTACTTTAAAACAACATAAACCTCTAATACTCAGCACTGCTTACAAGCTGAGAATTTCCACTCTGGGTTTTTTTTGTTTTTTTTTTTTTTTTTTCCTAATGAGCAATAATTATTCAATCTGTGACTTTTTGCAGTTTGGCTGGAAGAAAGGCAACTTCCTTTCTGGGCTTCTTTTATTGTTTTTAAATTCTATCTGACTTGTAATCAACAACATCTTGGTAGAGAAAACATAAAAGGAGAAATTGAAAAAAAAAGTGTTTGGGAGGGAAGGACTCATATTTTGAAATGGAGCATATTGAGAGTGTAGACAGCTTCTTGGCTAGCTGTGATTTTTGAAGCATCTGAAATACCCCAGGGGCAGCAAAAGCTTCTTCCTGCTTCTGAAGGATTAAAAAGAAAAATTAAAAAAATTCCAGAGTGGGCAAGAGGAGAGACGTGTAATTGCACAAGGAGAGGTTTTAATTGTGAGATGAAGGCGCAGGACCTTTTTTGAAGCCCACAAATTGACTGTCTTCATGACAGCATTGCGTATCATTCTGTCAACTCCGGCTCGGGATGTGGTTGCTAGGCAGCGGCTCTTATGGACCCAGAGTGGCTGTGATTTGCCAGCCTTCTGCAGACACATGGTAAGGTCCTTCCCAGCCTATCATCTACAGGGACTTCTGCACGCCGGCTGCATACTGCTGAGCTTCTCCTACCTGAATGTGAGCAGAAAAAGACACACTTAAATCAAACCTTTTTTTCCTTTTTCTTTTTATTTATTTATTTATTTAAAAAAAAAAAAAAAAAAACAAATCCCTTTCCGGTAGTGCTTCCATAACTCCCCTTAAAAAAAAAAAAAAATCATATTAAAAAAAAAAAAAAAGCCATGAAACGGAGACCGGAACAAGGAAAAGAGGTTAGTGGGTTAAGTGGTGTGTGTTTCCTGCGTTTGCAAAGGTGCCTACAGTGAGGAGGGCGGCTGTGATTCGGCCATTAGTTACAGATGGTGGCTGCAGGCTGGAGATTCCTGCAGCCAGACCACAGCTCTTGTGTCTTTTCCAGCAATGCAGACTTTAAACTGCTCAAAACCTGTGTCAAGACGGCATAAAAAATAGTGGATTTGATACTGAGCGTGGCTGCCAGCTGGATCCTTTATGTATTTTGATGCAGAATGCCTAGAAATTTGAACAAAAAGGAGTTAATTTGCCAAATGAGGTTTCTGTCCCCTAATCCTTGCAAAAACGGTATGAGTGGCAAGTAGGTAAAGAACATTCAGGAGGATTTATAAGCAAATCAGATTTTTCAAAACTTTGAAGCAATTTGTGTACAACTTTTGGTGAAGGTTGTGTCTCTGAAGCTATGAAGGAGAGCATTAAACAGATCACCCCAGGGACTGGCAGTGGCATAAGAAATATTTCTGAACAGCCTAACTTTTAATGTTTTTCTGTTCCCTAACTCTGAAAGCTTTAATTCCTCTTGTATGAGCAGCAAACTCAGACATGGAGATACGCATTTTTCAGCAGAAACCTCATTACCTTCATGAGACAAATCCCTGTACTATAAATGCAGAAACTTAATTGGTGGAAGCAGCATTGCACACACAGTTAACCTCTGCAAATTCAGATGTGAAAAATACTGTTTCAGACTGATTCATCTTTGTCCTTCACTCTGCTTGCAGGTACTGTTTGATGAGTGTGAAAGGATGCTTCACTGATTTTCATATTGATTTTGGTGGCACTTCAGTGTGGTATCACGTTTTCCGTGGGGGGAAGGTAGGTGAACCTTTTTTGATATTTGGTCTTATTTCTCTGTGCCTTTTATAGAGGGGAGGGGTTGTTTTATTTTCTTTTTTTTTTTTCCTTTCTCTCTCTTTTTTTCTTTTTTTTCCTTGAGGGGATCAGCCAGTGATCAGACTGTTTCAGCAGCTTTGTTGATGTACACAGAGTTTACTGAACTAGAAGGACACCACTCACCCTTATGAAACAAACAAGTGATTTATTTGAAATACCAAATGTGGTTTTTGCTGGTGGTGGTGCTTTTAGGCTCGCTGTTGCTGTGTGGTCTAGAAGTGTCTTGCAGCGAGATGTGGCTGTGTGTACCCTTGCTGGGTCAGAGTGCCCTCACAAGTCTGTAGCTAAGGCTTCTGTTCCTTTTCGAGATTCCATGTTCCTTTGGTGTGTACAGGCACAATAAGCCAGAACTGAAACATTAAAGGATACAGAAGCCTTGCAATACACAGCATGTTTAGCTGTATCGACATCTTTCCTGGTTTAGGATGTTTTTCCCAGTTGTAGTATGGACAGTGTAGGGTGGAACTGAAATCAATCAGCGGTACAGATCCTGTTTGTAGCTCAGCACAGCTCTACTGTACCAGCACGCTGTTCTGAACTGCAGGTAAACCATAGGCAGCTTCTGAGTAAGATGTTTCTGGAAGAGAGATGACAAGTGACAGTTACCCAGCCACTTCCAGCACGTGGGCTAATTGCTGCTGCTGTCTGAGTGTGCCTCTGTGTACAACACCTGGAAAGCAAGCGTTTCGTGCAGAAGGCAGCTCATCTGCCTGACACACGATAGCCTTGGTGGAGTCTCTCAGCTGTTTCTTTTTGTTGACTGTTGGTAATAGTTAAATCTTCATTTTGTTTTTAGATCTTCTGGCTTATTCCACCTACTCTGCAGAATCTAGAACTTTATGAAGAATGGGTTCTCTCAGGAAAGCAAAGTGATATCTTTCTGGGAGACAGGGTGGAACGGTGCCAAAGAATTGAGCTGAAACAAGGCTACACGTTCTTCATTCCTTCAGGTACCCCTGTTAACTAACCTTTTGGAATGACTGGATTATGTTTTACTAACAGTTCTCTGTAAAACAATTCTTCACACCTAAACCCCATACCGACCTCTTTATTTGCTGTGGCAGAAGAAAGGCCAGGGACTAAATGTGCTTCATTTTCCAGAAATTAAGACTGATGGAAAATGTGCTGTGAGGAAGTGTGTGCAGTGATCACGTGTGTGTACTGGGAGAAAGGATAGAGGAGCTGGGCCTCTGGAGCTGTCAGTTCACCACTTCTCATCAGAGCTGCACTGACTGCTGCTGTTAGCTTTCTGAGAAAGAGAGTTTTCTCTTTTTGTGATCTCTTCTGGCAGGTTTCACCTGCAGTTCAGTAACTTGCTTCTTTGCCTCTATCTGTAGCCAGAGGTGGGTCTTGATTCCCTGGGGGAACTCAAGAGACACTCCAGTCCATGGAAGAGCAGATGCTGTGCTCCCACAGGTTGCTTCTTGGGGAAACAACTTCATTGTTATAACTCTTCAGAATTTCTGCTGATGGAGATGGTGCTGAATCTGGACATCTTCCAGCAGCCCAGCCACACTCAGTTTTACACTGCTGCCCACTTCAGTAGCTGTGTTGCATGATCCAGGGTCATCTTGCAAAGCCACCAAATTGTTGCTGCTTTGAGGGCTGGTGCTTCAGCCCATTCTGCTCCTGCCTAAATTGGATTAAGGATGGTGGGAGGTGTAACAGTCGTCATTTAAGACAATATCAGACTTTACTTTCCGTGGCTATTATGGGACCGTAAGTTTGTTTATAGTAGTTTAACACATTGCCTCTGTCTATTGGAACTTACCAGGGAAATAAATATAGGTAGACTTTCTACATGACAGAAAGGCAGGCTGGTATATTTTCAACTCTGGAATTAATTACTCTGTAGAGATAGGATTATTATTTTTTAACCCTAGAGACAGAGAGAATGCAGGTCATGCAGAGACAGGGACAATGTTCTTCTCAGCTGGGGAGTGTTGTTAGGATCAGTTGAAGGCCACAAATGTGCACATTTGTAAGTATTTGGTAAGAGCCAGCCTGGGAGATGACAGGCAAAATGACTTTGAGGGTGGAAGAGTTAATCCGTTAAAGGAATTAGATCTTCCCTTGAAACAGGTCAGGATGTGCCGTTACTGTTTGAACTGGGTGTTTGAGTGTGGCTGTGCTGTTTGCTTAGATCCCATTACTGCATCTTCTGTTTATCTCCATCCTCCTGTGAAAAGCCTCCTACAAGTAAGACTTTCTGTGTGTCAGTTTAGTCATGTTCAGCAGCTGGAACACTGCAGGTTGTGGGAGCTTGGACAGGACACAGCTGTAACATGGTGGCTGACACAAAGTGATTCCAAATGGGTTTTTGACTGTAGTTTCTGTTTTCTTAGGAAAGCCCCAAGTACAGAAATGCCAATACCTCAGACGTTTTAGGCTCTGTGCCAGATTTGAAAGGCATTTATGAATAATTTCTCTGTAAGCACCTCATAGATTCAAGGGTTTTTGCTCTGCTGTATTTTGTTTGGAAAACTTATTTGCAAATCTCTTATTTGTGTGAAAGGGCATTATTTCTGCCTTTGTTTTAAGAGTATGGAAATGCCTAATTAAAGGCTGTTCCAGGTCAGTGAATTGAGCATAGCTGTGTAAAACAGGTCAATTCCTGTGACCTCTTTGCTCTGGTTTGTGCACATATCATGTTAGTTAATGTTGGAAAGCAGTTTTTATGTGCTTTAGAAGTGTTCTTAGTGTTTAGATTCTGTTTATGGGTGTCTGTAAAACCAGCGCGTCCTGTATTTTCAATTGAGCCTGATAAACCCTTGACCAGTCTCAACTCATCCATGAGGAAATACCTTCTAATTACAGGTTTGGTCACAGAAAGTGTAGAGGAATTAGTGCTCAGCTGGGCTGTGAATTGGGAACATTTCAGCAAGGGACCTTTCCCATAAAATATCCTGCTCTGCTCCTGTTTTCAAGTAATTTTTGGGAGTAGTCTTAGAAATGCTGTTGTACCATAGCAGTGTGAGGGTGAAGTAGGTAGAGAAGACTGTAAGAAGACAAGTGAGGGAGTGAAATCACAGACTGCTGGGAAATGGAAGGTTTGTCTGAGAATCTGGGATCAGCAGTAGATCCAGTAAATCCTCGAAAGTACAAACCACTTGGACAAGAATGGGGATCCTTCTTACTGAAGGCGTAATTATAGTGCTCACCAGGGCCTCAGGGTATTTTCCTCTCCATCACTGCCATCATCCTTTCAGGATTAAGTTTAAACCAGTAGATTTCTACTGCTGTTTGTAACCCTGCAGAGCACTGAGAGCACAATCTCAGCTGTTGTATCAAGGAGGAATTGAGCCCAATATTGTCAGCACAGTGACTTATTATGGGCCAAGGTGCATTTTGCAGCATTTTAGGAGTTCCCAGTAAATATGGGGAGGGGGAAAATAAGCTGGGATTCTAAGGGATGCTCGTGTAGGAGCCCAGCTGTACCCTGGTGGCCCCATAGGGCTGCTCCACATGAGCGATGCCCTGCTAAAAGTTCTCATCTCCCACTTTACTGGTTCCCACTGGTGAGTCAAGGATGATAACTCTGCTAAAGTCTGTGGTAAAGTGATAAAATCAACTAGGAACCTGGCCTTTTCCATTAATGTAACTGGTGTCAGTGTAATTGTTGATTGAGAAATACACACACTGTGCCATTCTGAGGTGTCAGGGAATTTTTTTTTTTTTTTTTTCTGTGGAAATCTAACTATTGTTTTTCCCAGGATGAGAGTGAACTTGTTCTTGCACAGGTAAAGTGTCCCGGGATATTTGCACTTGTATGTTACCACGGGCAGAGTTTAATATGTAAAGTTTTCATATGCTAAACATTCACCACAGATGAAATTTGGTCAAGGTAACATGTCTCACTCTGGGACAGTGGACAGGGGATGCTGCCTGTCTGACCCACATGCCAAATAGAAGGGAAATGATTTATAGAGTGTGTTTCTCTTCAGGTGGAAACTGTGATGATCCAGAAGAGAAAAAGCATCATTCCAGTGCTCAGTTATTGTCTCAGTAGGGAAACAACAAAATGTTAGCAGTCATAGTCAAATCTAGAGCTTTTCCAGCACTATTTTTGCTGTAGTTTTCTTCTGCACCGTGTGATGACTTTTCAGGGGAGGTGTGTGAAGCGTTTGGAGTCTGTTGTGGTGGTGTTATGGAGCAGTGATGAAGGTATCTCCCATCACTGTGCTGGGACACACAGAATCAGTGTTTGGGCAGCATCCCTCAGATTTCTACAGCTCAGGATTGCTGCAGACACGTGGTTTTGGCTTCTGCAAGGCACTTGCTCTGTTACATCCTGACTGTTCCTCTACAGTCTTTTTGAAAAACCACTCCCTAAGCTAATGCCAGTTAACCAGATTTTTTATCTTCGGCGCTTCTCCCTTTATAAGTATTTTCTCCTTTTACATCACTGCATAACTTCGCTGGAACCTTTCTCTCTCCTTCTCTTGCCCTTCACTCTCCTCTCCGGTCTTTATTCTCTGTAAACTGTCTTTCACTTCTCTCCTTGCACTTGTTTTCTCAAGTGGTGCATTCGTTATGCATCGATTTCCCTCTCTCTTGGTCTCTGGACACCACATTAGTTCCTCTCATGTCCTCCTAAACATCACTGTTGTTACCTAAACCCAAGCTCAAAACTAAGCATACACAAAAATTAATCTTTTTTTCAATCCACTTGGTCTTTTAAGTCTTAGTCTTGCTGAATATGTAATTTTGATTGTGAGTGATGGACCTCTGACATGGACATTGTCTTTGTCCTCCTGCCTGTTGTCCTCTACAAGCAAGATTTTGCCGTAATTTGAAATATGTTAAACTTGTTGCATTTTTCTCAATTTCTTGGCAGGCCTCTCTTTAGAAAAATTACCTTTTCTTTCAGGCATGTGTATATATGCAGACACTTGTACTTCAAATTCAGGGGAGTTTGCCCATGTAAAATTGGTGCATACAAGAGCAGCCAGCTTGCAGTATCTTGTGGAAAATTTGTCTTGCAATGTTTTTGCCTGTTAATGTTGTGAAGGCAGAGAGCAATCAGTGTGTGTCTTGAAAAGGTGAACTACAGCCAGTTCTGGATTGTCACTGATGTTGTCTGCCAGAATATGGATAAACTTGGATTTTCTTCTTTTTTTGTGAAGACCAGTTTTACTGACCTCCAAGGAAGTTGCCACACTTGTTGTGGATACAGGTTCATTCCAGGGTTTGCAGTGTGATTGGTCTCAGAACGTTTGCAAACATCCTGGTTTTGGTTCCTTTGGGAGGAGATGGCTGATGCTGCCAAGGGTTGCTCTATCATCCTCTCTTCCTTACAGCCTTTTTCTGAGCCTCTGCCACTGGTCAGAGGCAGTGGGCTCATGAGCGACTGTGGGTTTGGGTTGGGTCTTCTGATCTTCCTGTAGGCTTTTCAGATCTGCAGCTTTCATGTGAGTCCGTGGAAGAGGTGAGATGTTGGGCTGCCATTACATATCACAGAAGATTTCTGCAGTGCTGATTTATTCAACATTCCTACGATCCAAATCCAGACAGGGTGACCTGCTGTCAACTGGATGATGTTCCTTTCTGGGTCCTCTTCAAACTTCTCGTGTTGCTGCATGCAATTTTGTAACAGTTGTGTTTCACCTGGGAGCTGGCAGTGTTCCACTGAGGAGTAAGCTGTTTGTTTTACTTCATTTTTCTTATGTTCTCTATACTGCACTTCAGGGCCTTTGGCATGGAAACATCCTGTTAGAGTCTCTCTTAATTATTGTGGTAACCTGAGAGTGCTCCAGAGTTCTTGTCTCAGTCAAATGCAGAAATAATGACCTTTCTCAGATGGATGTTTTTGGGAAGGAGAATGGACAGAAAGAGATGTTCTGTGTGGACTGTAGGCAGCTATTTGCAAGGACTCAAAGTGTTTCAGATGCTGTCTCAGTGGCTATCAGTGGGATTTTGCCTATTAGGAGTGTGTGGTCCTAGGTCACCTCTGCTGTGCCAGTGAGAGTTTGATGGATTATCGTGTGATGGGGCCAGAAGGTGGCACATAGCCCTTGCAGCAGGGAGAATGACAGGCTATTAAAATCTGGCTGGTACATTTTTTGCAGGGTGTTGTGCTAGGGCTGCAGAGCTGCCTGGCTATTTTTGGTTGCTGTTTAGCTTTCCCCATTCTGTGAGCTTCCACTGACATTAATGGAATCTCTATGCCTGGAACCTCAGGGACCACATGAAGAAGACTGGTGGAGAGGATCAAAGAGGAGAGGCTTTTTGCCTTGCGTGTCTGCTTTCAGATAGAAGGCGACAGCATGATGTTGGATTTTTGGTTCTATACCTAATGCAGAGCTCTGCTTAATTCTTAAAAACAATTTAAGATTGAGAGTTGCTGTGTTGTACTACTGGGGCAAAATTAGTAAATTTTTAACTTTAAAAATGTAAACATGATCTTTCCTTGATACATTTGGTTGTGGGCACTGTTATGACGCAGTCATTCTTCTTTTGAGATTTGCTGGCAGTGCCCACTCTCAGGTTATCTCTTTAGTCACTTTTTATTTTTGATACATATATATTTCATCTTTTCCACTCCGAGTTGCTGTAGAATTGCAGGAAAATGTGTGGCAACTTCTATATCACAAGGCAAAATATCAGTTCAGTTACTAATGGAAACAGATGCACCATGGTTTTGGCTTGGAGCTTGTAGGCTGTTTGCCCCATAGCTTTATAAGTTAATATTCTTTTTCATTATTCTCAGATGGATGATTGCATCCTTGAGTAGGAATTTGCAGCCCACTGAAATCTTCTAACAAGTTTGCAATGTTTAATAATACTTGTTTTATAAAATTCAAAAGATAATGAGATCATATCTTTCGTTTAACTGTTCAGAAAAACGTTTGTTACTGTTAATTTTACCTTCTTGATTTACTAGAGATGATAACATCTAAATATTCAAGTGTATCTTAGGAGTGGTGGAATAATTCATAACTGTAAATCAGCTGAGAGCATTTCTGAGTCTCCTGAATAGAATTCCTGCTCAGTGTTGGCTTGGCTTCATACACTAGGATTGTTTTGGGAAGGAAAAAGCACTTATTCATCGCCAGGAACTGAAATAAAAACCATCAACTTCAGAAAAACCATAAGTGGACGGTCTTCTTATTGAGGCTTGACATGAGGGCCGTGAGCAGTGACTGTGCAGTGTCTGTGCTCCCAAATCCATTTATCCCACGGGGCTGAGCCCGTCGTGGGCAGGACCGGGCAGTGGCCGTGCCGGAGGGAGCCAGGGCTGGTTCCACCTTCACGGCGGCGCCACCGCCGTCGGCACAGCCTGGTTGGGAAGTGGTCGCCCACGGGGAAGAATCTTCCTAGTTCATGACTGGTCCTCGAAGCCACACAGTCAATGTCCTCCTCTAATCTGTAGGATTTAATTGTAGCTTTAGGTAATATTTAGGAGGTGCTTTTGTCTGTGGCTTTCAGACAAAAATTAACCATTTTTTGTTCCACTGACGTTTGACTTTTTCAGTCCTTATTCCAGTTGTTCTGATATTACTCCAGTGCTTTTTTTTAGCATTAAGGAGAAAATTAAATTTGTGGCATTTTTCTCTGTTTTTGAGACAATTACCAAGAGGTGAGACGTTATCTCCTGTCTCACATGAAGCCATGGAACACAGAGGGTTGTGCAGCAGCAGCAGGGTTTGTGTGAGCAGCACAAAGCAGTCACCGAGGAGAGAACTGATGAACTCACTCCAGAGGTGTCAGTATTGGAGGCTGTGTGGCAAGCTTGTGCTGTGAGAGCAGGAACAGACATGACAGGCTGTTCAGCACAGGTGACATGATCTAAAATGTCTATAGACCTTCAATTCATCCATCAAAACCTAACGGCACAGGTGA
Source organism: Callaeas wilsoni (assembly GCA_013398955.1). Taxonomy (NCBI): domain Eukaryota; kingdom Metazoa; phylum Chordata; class Aves; order Passeriformes; family Callaeidae; genus Callaeas; species Callaeas wilsoni. Next base: position 43,412 of record VWPU01021240.1, read on the forward strand.
AGGTGAGGCAGGGGTGTGGTGGATGATACTAAAGCAAATCCCTTGGCTGTCCTTTTGTCTTAACCATACATGCAGCACCTCCTGTTCTGGAGGGTTGTCTTCTGCTTTAAAAACCGTGGTAATCGGGGAGCTGAGAAGATGGGTGTTTTTGTTTGCAAATGGTCACAATGAACATTCATCCTCCTCAGTTTATTTCTGAGTCGTGCTGTAGCTAAGCTGTGGGAATGGATTGAATGTGCCATCCAAGCTTCTCTGTTCTCAGAGCTCATTTCCACAACACATTACCCTGATGGAAACTGTTTCCTGTTTTCTGCTCATCTCTCTTTCCTCCTACTTCTACTTTTCTGGTGCTGACCTCCAGTTTTTCTCCATACACAGCCTGGTCAATATTAGAACAAGAGATTTTTCATGTTGGGTTTTTTTCCTCTGTAACATCTGTGCCAATCTTGCTGGGATTTTGTACCTTGTCAGCTCTCCCATCTTGTTTGTCTAACCTTGCCCGTTCTGTCCTGTGTCCCTGGAATCCACCTCTTGGTGCTCGTGTCTCTGCAGTTTCAATTATGCACGTACGTTCCTCAGGCAAGTGGAAGCTATTTTGGGATGCAGTGTGACTGAAATGCTGCACAGCTGAGTGGCCAAAATCTATTTTATGCGCAGGTGACTCCTCTGACAGGGCTGTGTCCTGCAGAGGGGCTGAGCTGGATGCTGCCTGTGGGAGCACATGAGCTGCAGGAGATCTGGGATTCCCCAGGACTGAGCTCTGTGCCCAGCTCAGCACTTCAGCAGTGAGGGGATGGTACCCACAGGCATCATCTGTGCCCATCTCTGAGCTACGCCTGGAAATCATCCCTGCCTTGGCAGGGCTAGGAGCTTTACTTCCCAGGGCTTGATATTTGATAACTTTGTTGCTTGGTCTCTTGTTTATCTTTGTTTTCCCAACCCTGATGGATTTTAGTGCTGTGTTATTAAAGGGTTTTGCTATTGACAGCTGTGTCATTAACAGCCGTATTTTCAGTCTTGTTATTAGAAATACTTGCATCTTGAAGGACCTAGTGTTCAGTTAATTCAGCAGCTGGGAGCTGGAGGTACTAATTGCTTATAAGATGTTTAGTCCTGGATTATAAAAGCAGGTAGGGAATTAAAGACCTTCTCCACAGAACAGCGGTTGTTTCAGATACTTTACGGAAGACTTTCAGACTTTTCAGTACCAGCTCTGCAAGAATTGATGTTTGAAACTATATTGGTGCTAATTATTCTTTCTGTTGAGGGTTTGTCATGTCTGGGGCACCATTTGTTGGAGTGCTGGCTCAAGCCAGTGATAGATACTTCCACATTTCTCCCAAAAATATTTGGACTACTACCAAGAAAGTCTAGCAGTTATTAACACAAAACCCCTTGGCATCTCCTGGGGGTAGAGTTGAGAAATCAGGGAAGGTGTGATGAGAGACCCAAAGGCCAGGAAACAATGAAACCAGCTGCACTCCAGTGTGAAATGTTCACTGAGGAAGTACAGTTTATATGAGAAGGCTACTGCGTGGTTTCAGTGGAAGCACCCACTCAAACAACTGCATTGATGGGATTTAGTTTAGTTGATTATTAAATGAAGGGATATCTCCTTTTAATCTTTCAAATAGGGCAAGAATCAGCTCAGTTACTCCTTTTAATTAAGTTGTAAATATTTGATAACAAATTGTATTTTGAATGATGTTGATCATTTCACTAAAATAACAGCTGCAGTAAGGTTGGATGTTGACACCTGTCCAGAGAACTGCCGTGGAATGTGGTGCTGAGGACTCCTCAGTGTTCTGCTGGTAACTGCCTGGTTCTGAGCTGTCTTCTGCCACCACTCAGTTGTGGGGCCATGAAAGTAATTTTCACTTTTTCAAGTTTCAGTTTGTTCATATCTAAACCAGACAATTTAGGTGGATTGTCACGCAAACCAACCCTGTGTTTCAGCACCCAGCCAGTAAATTGGCTTTGGAGACCAAGACTTGCCTCAGTGCATGGTTTCCATTCTTTCCCCCAACCACAGAAACCTTTGTTTACCCAGTGGAAGCAGTGGTCCCAGCTTCCTTGACCTTGGATCTGTTTTCCTTCCCAAAGACTAGGATGAAGATAATTTATTTTTCTAGTAGTTTGCTCTTAGTACAGACTGATATATTTCATGTGAGGTGCTGAACTACTTAATCTGTGAGGTATTTATAGTGTTGATGTGTGTAGTTGCCACTCTACCCTTACATGAAAATAAATTCCTCTCTAGTTGGTTGTTCTTGATTTGGAAGTAATAAACAGGCTGGATCACTGTAACTGAAATTATACTGGCCAGAGAAGGAAAGATGGAATAATTCTGAGAGCTGAGAGCTGCCAGAGCCATGAGCCACCCACTGGTTTTATATGCATCACATTTAGTGTGTGGAGTCAGACCTGTAAATTGACTGAAACCTGGAACAGGTTGCCCAGAGGGGCTGTGGAGTCTCCATCCCAGGAGACACTGAGGAGCCATCTGGACACAGTTCTGTGCAGCTGGCTCTGGGTGGTCCTGCTCGAGCAGGAGGTTGGACCTCCAGAGGTCTCTTCCACCCTCTGCCATTCTGTGATACTGAAATTCAGAAGATTGTGTCCAGAGTGATGGGCTTGTGTTTCCAGGGAGAAAATTCTAGTGCTGATTTCTTTTCCCTCCTATTGCTCTCCTACCAACATGCCCTTAAATGAAAGCCCCAGTCCTGCCATCTGCTGTCACTCAAGGTCTTCCCAGGTAGAGCTTTGCAGGCCTTTATGGTTGAAAGATTGTTGTGGAGGAGCACTTCTGTGGCTGCTGGCTGGAAAACCCTCTGGTCTGAATGGCATTTTCCTGCTCCCTCACTGATCTGGAAGTGAAGGAGAGCTGCCACAGCTTTAATGGAAAGTACTGCACAGTCAGGAGAAAATTGACTGCCCCCCATGTTGCTTTGCTGTCTGCTGGTTTATAAATTGTAATGCTTTTCATTAAAAAAGAAGGGGGAAAAAAGTGTCAGGTCTCTGTGGGTCCCAGATCATTAGCGGGATCAATTCCTTTTTCACTGCAGAGATCAGAGGCTACAGTCTTGCATAGCCAGAGCTTCAGCTCCTGACAGACCAAGCAAACAATGCAGAGGCAGAAGAGCTGGTGTGTGGCTGCCTGAATGGCTGTGCCTGGATTTTCGTTGTGACAGAAGATTCTTTGGAACCTGTGAAATGAATTCAGTCCCTTGCAGTATTGGGTCAGAACAGTCTCATCAGCTCCAGCACTAGAAATGTTAAATCCCTTAACTTGAGGCTTGCAGTGAAAACAATTTCTCGGTTACTTCAGGAAGTTGATTGTAGGAGATGGAACTTTCACCTCTGAAGGAGGGCTGGTAATAATTTGAAATCTTTTACGTCTGAAGGTGTGTGTTCTGGTGCTGGTGTGAAGGAAGTTTTGTGTGTCTCAGTCCAGTTCCACAGCCCTTGGCCCATCTCCACTGCTGACATGGTTTGCAGCCATGCTGGAGGTGCCAGTCTGAGAGCCAAGTGTATGGAACAGACTGAATTTACTTCTTAGTCATGGACGTGGTTGAGTCATAAACTTGCGTGTGCTCAGTAAACACTGCAACTGCTGGGTGAATAAATAGAAGAACTGATTTACAGGGGGTTGTAAGACTGCACGTCACAAGGTGCCCTTCTGCTATGACTAGTCCTGAAGTGTGGCTGTGAGCATCCCATTTAACCTTTCACTGCTTTAACCCCTCATCCCCTGCACAGTGGGATTCAGGGGGTTGTTAAAATTTGATGATAAATTGCTCTGTAATGCTACGTAGCACGAGGCATTCTCAGTTCTCTGCTTTCCCTCTCTAGGGTGGATACACGCGGTTTATACTCCAGTAGATTCTCTGGTGTTTGGTGGAAATATCCTGCATAGCTTTAATGTTCCCATGCAGCTTCGCATCTATGAAATTGAGGACAGAACAAGGGTAAGGATACTTGATTCTCTTTTTAACTGAGCAGTTCTTTGTGACTATGATCTGTCATAGTCTCTCCCTCGTGTTCCCTTCTGACAAACAACAACTGACGGGATCTCCGTGTCAGAGTCGTTGAAACAAGAGGTAAACATGAAGTAATGAGACTTTCAAATGTTGGTTATTTTTAGTGGGATTTACTCCTCTGCTTCCCACAGATGTGTCCCTTCTGTGTCTTTTGTCTGCCTGTTAAACTTTCATAAAACACCTTCCCTTTTGCACAAAAACATATTGCACTTTACAGACCTTTGTACCAGTATTTCTGGTAACCCTCTGCTTAGCACCTCTTTGTGCACACCTGGGATGGATACCTGAGCCTGGAGGACTGATGGCACTGGGCTGCTTCTGCTGCCCACCGCTGAATTGACAAAGCTGTGCAGAAGTTGTGTGTGAAATGACATCTTCTGTAACTGGCAGTCACTACAGTGACTTGATAACATGCAAGAATTTCTTGGAACAGAGATTCTGGGGTGGGACATTGATCTGAATGTTGTGGTGTTCTGCTGGCTGTAGCAGAACCTACCTGGTGGCAAGGCTGGGGGAGGTTACTTTGTTGGGAGTGACAATTTTATCCTTGGTTAATAAACAGGGCACCTACTCATCATACCCTTTGAGTTTCAAAAAGCAGCAGGATCTGAAGGAAGTGATTCTGTTTTAGTAGACTGTTAAATAAGCTGTGCAAGGCCATCATGGTGTTCTGACATAAAAATGGACCAGAGGGATGTGCTATCCGGATGGGGACTGTTTTGGAGTCCTCACTCTGAGACAGTGCTGGCAAACCACTGACACAGGTGCCAGCTCTGGTGTTAATGGAGATTTGGGCTGGCAAAATGGCAGGAAATTGCAATTCTTCTTCACTAAGAAGTCTTAAAATGGTATGTTGTGGACATAGTGCAGTTCACTGTTGTTCACTTCTACAAGAGGGCACAATTCTTGCTCCAAGTTGGCTTTTATCCCAAATTGCTTTTTTTTTGCAGTGAGAGTGCATAGGCCTGAAGCAAATACAAATTGTTTTGAAGTACATCTCTGACTCAGTGGGAGTGAGGTGTCCTCCCCCCAGCCTCCCTGGCTTCCCAGCGGGTACAAGGCCTGGTAATCTTCACATTGCAAAACAGTGGTGGGAGCAGTCGGTTTCCTGGAGTGACTTTAATGAAGAGAAGCAGAAAAATGAATTCTTAGTGGAAGAGAGATGAAGACAAAAGCTGAAATTTAGGGGGAATTAGAACAGAGGGAATGTGGCAGAGAGCCAAAGCAGAGGTAGAGGGCAGAGTGGATCCAGCCTGGCTTTGAACAGGTGAGAGTGTCAAGTGTCTTGAGAAAGGGCAGCTGGACTTGGACAGGAAAGTTGTGGTGACAGAAGCAGGAAGGGGCTCACCGTGGCCTGGCAGAGGGGCTGGGCACAGGAAGGTTTCCAGAGTGACTGTAAATAAGAGCCAGCAGCACATGCTGGGAGTACACTGCAGGTGTGCGGGGGAGGGCGTGTTGTTGCTGGGAAGGATGTTTGCACAGGCAGCTCACATGGAGAATGGAGGAGACTGGGAGGGAGGATCGATGCCTGAAATGAGTTATTTCCATTGAAGTCTTTGGGGAAGATGGGAAGGAAACGCTCTTTTTCCCCTAAGTTGTGTAAAAACTGATATTTTGTTCACCCAGGACTTGAGCTACCCAAGATCACACACCTTGGGCTGTAACTGCTCAGTTGTGCTTCATGTCAGGCCCTTCTCCGTGGGAAGCTGGGTGCAGCTTTGATTTTCTAAGCTTTTTATGCCAGCAGGCAAAACTCCTTGTAAAAGCCAAATATTTTGGTAACTTCTAGGAACTTACCAGCCAGTTACACTGAAATATCTTTTAAAATTTACTGGCACCCTGATCCTGCGAGGAAGTTTTGGGAGTTTGGTATCTGCATCTTGAAAAATGTCCTGTCACCATTTATTGGGAAAGGGATACTGCAACATTTGGAAATCCCAAATCAGACTTTTGTTCTTGTCATTTTTTGTTTAAATTTTCTTTGATGTCTGTGTAGTTCTTTATCATTTTCCTTGCAAAAATGCTGGAGTGCTTTAAAAAAGACCAATGAAAGCCAACAGCCCAGAATATCCACGACTTCACAGTAGCAATTTCAGCACTTGGATGTTGCTGTGAGCTGGCAACGTGTTACGCACAGGCTGTACCTGTGCTCACAAACTTGTGCTCGTGGGCAGATGTATAAAATCAGAACTGTGTGAACAGTTGAAGAATAGCAAGAATTTCTGGACAGAAACAAAATAGAAGCCATGCAGCTAAGGCATACAGAAGTTTGATAAAAGAGGCAGGAAAATCAATACTGTGATTTAGAAATAATAACACCCCCCCCCCCCCCCCCAACTTAAAAATATCATGCAGGAATCTTGAAGGGGAAATGGTTTCAAAACAGGATTCTGGTGTGTACTACGTTATTTGCTTTGTCAATCAAATTTTGTCATTTCTTTGTTGAAATAATTCCATTTATACACTGGCTGGTCTGGCAGACTCAGTACGATGTAGTTCACCCAAATTTGCCAGTGTGAGCATACTGCAAATGAGTTTCTCATCAGTATTGATCTTTCCATTGTGTATGGCACAGAAGTAAATTACATGATGTGATTGACAAAGTAATTTGCCACACTCAAATCAAAGTGCAATACAGGTGTGCTTCCCCTCTTCATTTTGCACAGAGCAATTTTATGGAGGTTTCACTGTGTTTAAACCTGCTATGTAATGTTTAATCATCTTTGATTGCTGATATTCAAAGTCATTTTTATGCTAGGTGTAGTTGTTATTGTCTTAGCTCAGACAAGAATAAATACAGGGTTGAAATGGTAATGCTGATTTACAGCCTGATAAAATTGCCTAGTTTATATACTTGTCATGCTTATTCTAGCTTAATTCCTCATACCCCTGGGAGACTTTTTAAGAGGGTTGTAGCCATTTAAAAATAGTTTTAAGGAGTAATAAAAAACATGTCTATTGTTGGAAACAGCTCCTAATGTGCAATTGAGGTAAACAAATATTCTCCAGCCTTACAGTTCGTAGAGACTCTGATTTTGCAGCCTGGCTTTCCTGGAGGCCAATTAACAGCCAGTCAAACAGGCCAAGCTGTTTAGCTCTCCACGAGCCCAGCTTGAGGAACTGCAGAGCAGGATGCCATGCAGGGATTCATCATTTGGCATAGGGGTGATACAGCTCTTTAGTATTGGAGAGGAAGAATGTGTCAATCTTAGCCCCAGTTCATTAAAATTTAACTGCCTTAAAATATTGGAACGTGGTGGGGAGAAGGGCACTCCGAATATATACGTAAGGTGGTCACTCACAGATGATGGTGGTTGCTATTCACTTGGTTTTCTGGAATGTAAGATAACCTATTAAGTGGCTAGATTAATTATTTTGTAAATAATCATAAATTGCTTTTCAATATTGTGATTAGATTGATTAAACACAAGTGGAGTTTGTAAGGATTTTAATGGGCATTGTGGAAGAGATTAATACTTTTTTCAGGAAAACGTGTGTCTTACTTGCGTAGGGTTTTTGTTTTGTTTTTGGAGGGGTGTATAAATCTCTAAAATAATTTCACTTTGAACTGAAGAATGGATCATATTCCAGAAAGGATTTTTTCTTCCTGTACAGGAATATTTTTTTTTTTCAGTGGATTGTAAATTATTAATCACAGAAGTTAGAGCTGGAAATGCCTATTAGATGATCCAGTGTATTTCCCTGCTGGTGGGGAATTTAGTCCTCTGGCAGTGTCTGTATCAGATATTACACTTCAAACTCATCACAGAACATTTTTAATTTTTTTCCTTCTTTCCCTTATTCCTCCTCCCCTGCCCATAAGAGTTCATTTGCCTATGAGTGTACAATGGAAAGAGTACGGACATGCACATAATGCAGTTCACATCCATTATAATTAATAAATGTTCAGGGATCTCATAAAGAGCATATTCCTCTATACTTTTCCATAAGGCAAACTTTAAAAGTTCTTAAAGCCCTGTTAGAGTCTCTTTACTGGCAGAAGGCCCTGTAGATCTCTGCACAATATCTCTGTCTACAGATGGTAGAGAGAGCTCTTCCTTCTGAAGGTTTGTAAAAGCAAAGCCTTCTCGGGCAAACAGTGGATTACAGAGGCATGGAGGGATTTGCTGTGGGTTGGAACATTGATAGCGAGGCAATTAGGAACTCAAATTGAATATTAAAGATTGATATACATAATGGGAGCACTGCATGCATTACTGCCTTGTCTTTCACATTGAATTAACATTGGTAACAACTAAATTTGGTGAAGCTCAGAATCTGTCAACAAATGTTGAGCAATGATGTCTTTAATATTCCCAGGCATGTGGCTGAAAACCTTTTGAAGGCTGAGGGGTGGAAGGCGGCTTCCTGTTTGTAAGTCAATTCTTTGCAAATTTTGTTTCCTGCAGTGCTCTCTTGGAAAAATTTGAGTTCCTTTATTAGCATATATTTTAGCATGGATAATTTCCCCTGTGTTCCCTAATAGTCATAAGTGACTTGATCTCTTCTCTGTGACAAACAACTAAACTAAAGGAAAAATTTTCTTCAATGCAAAAAGGCCCTGGCGTTAAATGTTCTCACATTTAGGGGGTTGTTGTTTGGCTGGTTGGGGTTTTTTTAGCTTTTCTTTTTTTCCCTTCTTTTTTGCTATGTGTGCTTTGTAACAAACCACACAGGGAAACATTTGGAAAGGTGCAGCAGTGCTGGATGCATGACCTGTAGCAACAAGCAGTTCAGATTTGCCAGCTGAATTTGTGTTGAATTTAAGAGACTTTAACTTCTGGGAATTGCCATGGAGTATTTAATCCTACACTGTAACACATCTAGTCTGACAATACAGTATATTTTCCCTTCGTTATATTTTGTTTTACTGCCAAGAGTGTTTGCATTTCCTGTGCCCTGGAAACAGAGGCAAGTTCTTTGGCTGTCCACCTTGGGGACAGTTTTCAAATATGGGCATTCCAGTAAGTCACTGATCTGCTCAAGTGGATGCTTTGATCACCATGCAGGTGTTTGGGCAGTGCCTGCCTTGCAGAGCTGAATTGGAGTTTGCAGGTGCTGGGTTAGTGGTTCTGTTTAGACTTTGGGCTTTTGGCTGATCTGAGGTGGGTGGTGTTTTGGTTTTGGGGTTTTTTTTGTGCTCCTTTCTGGTGCAGTCCAGCTTTTCACTGAAGGTGGGTGCCCACCTCTGATCTTAGGGAGCAGTGAATGAATATGCAGAAAATGTTTTAAAGCAGCTCCTGTAATCCCAGTGCAGTGCATGCACCTGAGCCTGCAAAATGCAGATTTCTGTGCCACCAGGAGAAAGAGGTGTACAGTGTAAGTACAAGTGCATGCAAGATGCATGGCATCCATTTTTAACAAATCACAACAAATACACATATCTTCCTGCATTTTAGGAGCTTCCCAGATCCTTCTTTGGTACAGTGACCTTCTCCAGATAGAAAACTATGTTGGAAAGGAAGGAAACCTCTTTGTTTTCTTTTGAATCTGAAATACTCTCACAAATAACTAGTGTTGGAGAATTCAGCTTTTTGTGTGAGAACAACAGGTCTGAGATGTAAGAAAAAGTACACAGCTTGACAGGATCTTTTGTCAAAATCCTGCTTTTCTATTCTTACTCTGTTTGTGGCAAAAGCTAACTTGCTACCAAAAGGTAAACCACATAAGGGATTTTTACTTTAATGTGTAGTTATCAAGAATTCGTGTGTTCATTTGTTTAATCAAATTATTGAGACAACCACAAATGAAAAAGATGAATTTCCTGCTTGATTCATTTTAGGTATTGTTGCCATTTTGATAAAAATCCTGTGATAGTGTTTAGGAGATGAAAACCCACGCCTTTATTTTAAGTTCTAGTGACTAACATCTGTATGTGACCACCCTATGTTTATACAGCAGGTAAATAATTCCATAGGGGCCATCCATCAGTTTCATGATTTCACAAGAACACAAACCCTCTCCTCTCCCACCACCCCAAGAGGATACAAATTAGTGAACCAAGAAATGATGCTGTCGTGGCAGGCAGGCTGGCTCCTCATTCCGTATGCTGGAGGCATTCAGCTCCCTGCTCCCACCCTCTCCCCTCCCCCTCCTCGCACTGTTTGTGCTCTTGATAACACGATGGAAATGATGACTGGCCCTTGTGCTGCAAACTTCTCTCCCTTCCCCATGGACTGACAGTGTTGATCTTGCTTCCAGGTGCACGCCAAATTCCGCTATCCTTTCTACTATGAAATGTGCTGGTATGTTCTGGAGAGATACGTGTCCTGTGTGACCCAGCGCTGCCACCTCAGCAAAGAGTACCAGAAAGAATCAATGTTAATTGGTGAGTGAATCCTTTGAGTGCAGATTCAGGATTGATGCTGGCACCTCAGGCTAGCTGCTGCTTTGGTTTCTGCAAAGCAGGTTATAAATCGAACTGGAGAACTGGAGAAATTCTAATGAACTGTTTCTTCATTTTGGGGTGGGGAAGATTTTTGACTCTTAAGTGTTTCCATGAAGTACCAACCTACTTTGAATTATATTTATCGAACATTCCCTTAGCAAGTGGATCCCAGAAAAATAATTTTTGGATGCGTTCGTTCCTTGGTTTCAGTAATGTTTGTGTTTGGATGATCTGCCAAACAGTTGAGGATTTATTGCCATGTTCAGCACAGTACCTCAGTAGCCAGAAATGTGTGTATTGCAAACGTGCTCTGATGGGGTGGATATTTAGTCCTTTTGTAGAGCAGCTCGTCTACAGAACATGTTGTGGTCACTAAACCTGTCTTCTTTCTCTTCTCTTTTCCTTTAATTCTCCTCTAATTCTCTGGTGACTGAGCTCTTGTTCTGCAGAAAAACAAACCCAAGAAAACACCTACACAAATCTCCATGATCTGTAACCCAGGTGCAGGGAGGTCAAAGAAAGCTTTACAACAAGAGCTGAGAATGGACCAGAGGAGAGACAGACAGGTGTGCCTGAGGCATTACCTTGGCACTGGTGTGAGCTTTGCACCAATGTGTGACAATCCAGTTGTTGCTGTGCTGAACTGCCCTCTTTTTCCTCCTTTTGATGGAACAAGGTGGTGGGCCACGTTCCCTCTGCTTTTAAGCACAGAATAGCTGAAAATAGCACAAGCACCAGCTAAATCTTAACTGATACGTGTTAAGTGTGGAGGAGGACTAAAGTATTTCTGTGCCTCCTGCTCCCTGAGGTGCCACTCGGAGGGAACCTGGCATGGCTGGCACTGCCCCAGGCTCTGGACAGAGGAGGGAAATGGGCACCTATGAGCACAATTCTTAGTAGAAGGGATTGAAGGAGTTACGGGTGAGTGTCACTCTCCAGTGAGTTTTACTGACCGAGAATAATTTGACGGAGCTAATAGTCTGTGTAGATAGGCCAGGGGGAATTCCTGGGGTCACTGGGAATTTGGGTGCTTCACATTTTAGCTCTGAGACCCTGATCAGAAAGGTTAGTTAAGCAGAAATTCTGTGTCCAGAGGAATTTTTCTCATAAAATCAACCTAGAGGAGGAATGGATGAATTAGCCCTTTGGATCAGCTCTTTGGAAAGCAGTGACGAAACTGATAACTGCATTCTTTGGAAAAGAAGGAACAATCTCCTGTTGTCTAAACCACTGGCATGGAAAGAGGCTGGTCCTGCAGGCAAGGCAGGGGTGCCAGATCAGCGACCTGTAATTTCAGAACAAATTAGATGTGGGGAGTGGATGTTTCAGGATATTGAGATGGGACCTTTTCCAGCTAAATCACCAGTGTGAATTCCAGCCCAGCTCCATAATTACTGATAATGGTTTGGTGATCCCCACAAAATGTGCCTCAGTCCAGTTAGCTGGGAGATGTTCCAGTTATACAGAAGGTCCCTGGGAACTATAGATGTCCACTGTCTAGAGGGAACAGGATTGTTTTGTGTGACCAAAGAGTGCCAGCTGCAAAGGCTTCAGGAAAAGGAGCCTGGCTAGTTGGAAAAGGGTTTGGTGGTGACTTGGTCAAGGTCTTGTGACCTGTGGTGGCTTCAGTTGGTGGCAGAGAGGGATGTATACTTTTGTCAGAAACTTGTTTGTTTGTTTGTTTGTTTTAATTTCTTGGCAGAAACTTAACCTTAAAATAATTATTTTAGTGGGTGTTGTGGTTCAAAAGACCAAGTCTGCTGTACTGCTGGATCTTTCATTTTGGCATTTGCCAAATTCAAAGGAGTAAAGGTACATTATTTACCTTTACAAAGCTGCATTGCTTTGTTCTGTGTGAGTAATACTGTTTCCAATACTTGCTTTGCTTTTCTTTTAACTGGTCTGTGTCCAGCCTCTTGACTTGAATCTTTATGAACTGTAATCTTTGAGTTAAAATGGTTTGTTCTGTGGAGTCTGTATCTTTATACTGTTCACTTGCTGAGGGGTGGGATATCCTAAAGACACCAGTGCTCCAAACCCTACCTCTTTGTTTTTAAGCTTTTCTTCAGAGCTACTAAGGTCCTTAATTTGTCTCTTCCTTAAGGACTTCTCTATCTGCAAGCAATTTCTTGATTTCCCATGAGGGAGTATCCCTTGACAAAGAATTTCCCATTATTCTCCTTAAAGAGTAATGAAGCAAAGTATTTAACTTCTCCTCAAACCCCTCAGTAGATTTAATTGTCTTCAGTCCTTCTTGGTTTAAGAAAAAATTTTTCACATGCTTGTATTCATTTTCAGAAATTTCTCTTGAATAATCTAAATGTTTCTCCTACTTTTAAAAAATAATTTCCTTGACACAATTGTTCTAAATATCTACTTTCTGCCTTTCCTTTTGGGTGCTAGAAGTGGCTGTTTTTCACCCCCTAGTTGTGCTGCATTCATTCCTTACGTAGCTTCTGGTGCAGTGGTTGTAGCAGGTCTCTGAAGTTAGGAAAGTGATTATTAGTTGAGGAGGACATTGATCAGAGAGAGTGCAGGACACTGCCCACATTCTCTGGGATTCACAAGGGAATAGTTTTCATAGAACTGGTGGAGATTCTGTTCTCCTGCGTAAAGAAAACAAAAAAATTACTATGTTGATAAAGAACATCGTTGGAACAGAAAACTGAGTTCATCAGCAGTTGGATTTTAAGGATATCTTTAGACTTTTCATACTGTGGTTTTATAACATAGTATTTATTTGCTTTGACATGAAGGTTGTTAAATTCAGAGTGACTTTCAAGACATTGTCTGCTCATGCAAGTGTATTTGTGTGATTGTGTTGTGATACCTCTGTCCTGATACTTGTATGCTGGTGTAGCAATTTATATTGCTCTTTGTATTTCTCTTTTCTAAACGTCTCCACTCACAAAACTTCAGACAGGAAAAAAAGCCCCACCTCTGTGGAGGCACGGCTGAAACCTGGAGTCTTCCCACTCCCTGAATAAAAACGTGAGTGCAGCTCTAAATGAGGTGGAAGATGATGGCCGTGGCTTCCTCCCCCATTCCTCAGGCACAGAATGAATTTCCAGGCCGTGTCCTCCCAGGCACTGTGTGAGGCTGTTCTTTCTCAGATCTCTCCCAGGAGGGCAAACACTCAGGGGAATGATGACATGACAGCAATCACAGGCTGCTGTAAAAGCACACAATCTCTTTTTCTCTTTTCTTTTGCTTGTCTCTCTCAACTGGGCTGTTTGTCCTGCCAGCTGAAATCAGAAGGGAGCCTGTTTGGGTTTCCTACTAGATTGGAACGTGCGCTGTTTTTCAGGGTGGATATGTCTTCATTATTTTTACTCTTATCATGAATGAGTCTGTACTGGATGTTTTCAACCACAGTTGACCTTCAGTGAGATATGGATGTTGAGAGTGAGCTGACAAAGAGTAATTGGGAGAAGATCCTGGGCTATCAGAGACGTGCTTTCTCTGTAGCCTGCAGCTTTGAAGATTCCCATTGCTAAAATTTTAACAGGATGGCTCTAGCTGTATGTTAAGCCTGATGGATATAGAAAATATGCCCTCTGGCACAGTGAAGGAGTCATGTCTTTTTTTTTTCCCCCCCTTCTCAGGGGATAGAATAGATTTGCTTATGATGGACAGGTACCTGAGTATATTGAGTGGTTCCTGTGCGGGGTGCTCCATGCAGTGATACATTTCCAGTATGCTCAGGGTTTTTCTGCTAATGAAAATGTCACTGCTGTCTTTAGCAGACTGATAGCAACTGCTGCTCCCAAGTCACAGTGGCAGGGTTTGGAGCTGGAAATGGCGAGGCAGACACTACACACTGGACTGTTCTAAAGAGTTCAGAAAGGTTTCCTAACTATGCCTGACCCCCATACCTTTCTTTTAAGTTCTGTTATACAGCTAGTTGCTTTTCAGCAAGGAAAGAAACTGTGTATAATTACGCTTGTACAAGTGGGTAACTGTGAGGAAAGTTAAGTGACCTGCCCAGAAACACAGGGAAGTGAACTGCTACAGTAAAAAAAGATTGCTAATGCTCTATCCTGTGGTCAAATCTGTGCTGCTCCACCTGTTCACTGAGCTAGATCACAGACTGCTTTCTATGAGCTGGTTTTATTTGCTTTGAGATGAAGGGGGTGAAGGTCTTTTTGCACTAAATTGTGTGGGAGCCCAGACTGGATAACTCCCTGAAACTGAGGTTCAGACCTGGGACTTGCTGATGGATTGACTCAGAAAAAGAAACCACAGTTGAGCTGAGCAGGAGCTGTTTCCCACAGAGAGACTTTATAAACCAGAAACCTCCAAGTCAGTGGAGCCCTGGTAATACAGTGCTTAAAATGCACTTCTCAACAAAGTAAATGCAGATTATGCTTATGTAGGGCCTCAGCTCACAGCACAGTAACTCTGTCAGACAGTGTTTTCATTGAAATGAATAAATAAAAATCATGGCATGTTGCATTACAACAAAACACTTGAAAACACAAAATTGAATCTCCCTCACCTTGAAGTTATCCTTCCATTATTGATTCCCTTGGCGCTTTTTGTTTTTTGTTTTTTGTTTTTTTTTTTTAGATTAGCAGCAGTAGCAGACAGTTGTTGTGTTTTGAGAGCAGCCTGCTCTTAATCCGGTGGTGCACCAGCACTGTAATCCCCTGGTGCTCCAGAATAGCCTGGTACACTCCAGGTTGGCAGCAAGCCCTGTGCCCCAGGGGCAGGTTAGGCACGAGGTGACTGCCAGGCATGCAGAGAGCAGGGCGCTGCTCTGGTGCTGGTTTGCTTGGGGTTAGATGTGAGCTGTGCCTGCCCGTCCTGCCCAGGTGTGGCTGGCACAGCAGGGCTGCCTGTGCCGACAGCCGGTGCCAGGGCCGCGGTGGCAGCTGGCAGAACGGAATTGCTGGCCCCCCTCCGTGTGCTGGCTTCTCGTGGGAATAGGCCCCCACCATGCTCTGGTGCTCCACTCCTCTCCTGCCTTTTGTTTCCATAGATTACAGCAAGAGACAAAAAGTGGAGATCTCTCTTGGAAGCTTTTTCTCCTCGCACCAGAGCATTGCTTGGAGTAAATTATTCACACCTCCATAACGTGATCTCCCTCGTTTTCTTTAGGCCTTGTTTACGCTTGTGCTTTGCCCCACTTACAGCCATTAGTTCCTGTTCAGCAGAGCTACAGCAGAGGAGGACAGAAACATGATTTTCTTTGTGCAGATTTATACCACTTTCTGTTAATGACACCGTCCTGGCAGTGTAGGGATGTGGATCTGCTTTCACCCTCTCCTGTTTGATGCCGGATCACTGGCATTTTCTCCCATCTAGCCTGAGCTTTGTGCTTCAGTCAGTTGTAAAACAGCTCACCGAGGCTGTGTGGCTCAGAGAAGGGGCTCCAGCCCTGGATCCGAGAGCCTGGATTCTGATTCCTGGTTTTTCCCTAGATTTGATGTGTGACAATGAGCAAATCGTGCTTTCTCCCAAGCATCTGTTTCCTCAGTTGTAAAATGGGAGAATGACATAAGCTGATTATGTAGCCTTTGAGGTGGGTACGTGTGCTTGCTACTGTGGACAAAGGAAAAAACAGTGTGAAATAAAAGTTGGATAACTGAGTGGGTTTTAAACGTTCTGGTTAAGATATTTTCTAATCCTGTTTATTTTTCTCAGAGAGGCATGGGGGTGTATTAGCACAGAGCAGAGAGGAGGAGCCGCTTTGGAGTGCTGATGCCACCACCTCAGCACACAAAATAATCTGTGAGGCTTTTTTGGAGGGTTGCAGGGAGGAAGTTACTCTGCCCTGTGGATGGAGCTGGATTTGGCTGCACCCTGCCTTGCTAATAGCTGATATTTTCTGTGACTGCCATCTTTTCACAGGCATTTCAGCTTAAACTTGCCTTTCAGGAGTCATTTTATGGCCATTTTGGTTTTGAGGAAAAATGCAAGCCTGTCTGAAGGAGTAGACTGCACGGAGATGCTGTATTTTTGCAGACCCTGCAGCAGCAGCAGCACACTTGCCCTGAGAAGTGTGAGGTGACCAACTCGTATCTCTGGGGCAGTAAAACACAGAGCTGAGCTGGCCTTGCAGGGTTTTATTGGGAAGTGCAGAGCTGAGCAGCCAGGCAGGCTGAGCGAGCTGCCCTCGCACACTGCCACTGCCTATGGCATCTCTGGTACCCAGCTGACCAGTGTGTTTGTGAGGAGATGGTACAGACTGCACGGGACAAGGAGCTTCTCTGTGATCAGGAGGAATTCTCCACCTTGGAACTGGGCTCCAGCATTTGTTTTGAACCTCACTGTTAAACAACCGGATGCCGAGCTTTCTCATTAATGTCCATTTAATCCTTCCTTAAGCATGGTTCACATTGTCCTAATCCAAAGCTACTGCAAAGCATGGAAGCTGTGAAAGGAACTTTTCATTAATTGTTCTCTCACTTTTTCTGTGTGACTTCTGTTTCCTTCGCAGTGTGTTTTTGTTTGTAGCTTGATCTCATACCCATTTCAGCCAGTAATAAAATTCACACTGACTTAACTGGGTGTTGCCAGTGTTAACTGTATTTTCCACAGAAATTCCTGCTGTTGCTAGCCTGCATTTAATGTTGTTCACTTAGTAAGGGAAATTGTGTCTAATAAATAAGAAAAGATGTGTGCTTGAGGGAACCATGGCCACTGGTTTCCTACATTGCTTTCACTGCTTGATTCCACAGAGTTGGGTAACAATTGGGGCTCTTAGGGGGAAATTAAGATTAATAGTTCTTTAGACTCAGAAACTTGCCTTTAAATTTTCCTGAGAAGTACTTAAAATGTATCGGGAATGGCATTAAGAAAACCAGTAGCACGTAGCTGTGACAGTCCCTGCGTTTCTCGGTGTGTTTTGTCTTGTTGTCGTAAAATAAGCACAATTGAAATCCTCTGTCTCAGAAGAGCAATGAGTATTCATGCACTAACAACTGGGGGTTCTTGTTTTATCAACAGTTAGTTGCTTGCAGAGAGGAAAAGTATTGAGGAGTTGATTTTGTGCTGTGCAGGGTTCCTGGAAGAATGATGATGTACAGCATTTTAACGTGCTTTCTCCCATCATTTCCCCCTCCTCCTTCTGTGCTAACTCTCCTCTTAAAGCTGTAAAGCTGCCGAATCTGGTCTTTTTCGGATTTGTGGGAAAATTAATTGCGTGTGACTTAAGAGCTCTGCCTACTCCTAATTGAAGGCATAGAGGACTGAAGCTTTGAAGAAAGCATAATTTTTCCCTAAATGTTTCCCAGTCATTTGAACTGAGTAGATGTTAATGAAAACCAGCATTAAAACAGACAAACAAGCGCCCCCCTCAAAGAAAAAAAAAATTAAAAATCAGCTGAATAAAGCCCATTCCTGTCACATACTCACTAAACCATTCTCCGGTGCCCTTTGAAATAGGCAGCACCTGGCCCCAGCAGTACAGAGTGCTTCAGCTGGGAGGTTACCGTGGCTAAAAATTCAGCATTCTTTTTCTAACTTTCAGATGCAAAAAGAAAACGCAGCACAGACAGCTACTCATCAGATTCGTGGTTAGACATGGATGAAGAATCTTGTGATGCCCATCTCCAGGAGGAGAAGGACGACAGCTTGGATAAGAACTCCAAATCCTTGGTGGATGGCTCCTCCTCACCCAACAGCACACACTCGGAAGGGAAGGAGGCCGCAGGGAGGAAACAAAAAGCCACAGTAATGAGGTACCTAAAGAGGACTTTGTCTAATGAGTCAGATGACAGCGTAAAATCAACGACCCCAACGGACTATCCCAAAACACCCACGGGGTCTCCAGCTACAGAAGTTTCAACCAAATGGACTCACCTCACAGAATTTGAACTGAAGGGTTTAAAAGCCCTGGTGGAAAAGCTTGAATCTCTCCCAGAGAACAAGAAGTGTGTTCCAGAAGGCATTGAAGACCCGCAGGCTCTCCTGGAGGACATGAAGGTGGGTGTGATAACTTGGGATCCACACAAACTCTGCTCTGTGGGCACGGGAGCCAGCAGGAGAGCAGAAGGCAAAGTTCTGCTGCAGAGAGGTGGCAGCTTGTGTGTGGTGACCAGCTCACGTCAGGCTGCTCTGCCACGCGCAGGGAAATGATTCCTTGAACCAAAGCTGTCTCTGGCTCCTGTTTGCAGCCAGATTTAAGTGACACAGTCCTTTCTGACTGTCACAGTAGTGGCCAGAAGTTTACATCCTCTCATAATTCAGCACTTGTTATGTTCCACATGTAAATATTATACCTCAAAAAGTCTGTTTATATTTATAGTCTTAATCAGTCCTTTTTGGTCTCGTATCTCCCTGGCGTACACCTCATTAGCTGACACATACAGAATGTAAATACTTGATTGCAGCTCAGAAGATAGATTGTCTAACACTTCAGTTGCTTTTTTTTTCTTCACCTTTTTCATTTTCCTTTCCTCCATTGCCCTCTATAGGTTGATAATTATTCTCCACTGGTACAATATATTGGTTTTGGAGCTGGTGTGAGGGTTGAGTGCTCACTTGTGACACAACTTCTCTGTAGATTTTCAGTCTGTGAACAGTGTGGGTCTTCAGCTATATATTTTCTATAACGAGAGCTCTGTAAGGCACAATCTGAGAGGAAAAATACATATTTATGTGGTAAATGGGGAGGGAGCCTGTACTTTTTTAGTGCAAGTAGTGTAACAGCTGCTTAGAAAGGCTTCAAAGCCAGTTAAAGAAGGCTGAACATGTGCAGTGGAACAATATTCCCTGATCTTGGAGCTTGGAAGTGTGATACACTGCTCTCGTTCTGGTAAACCACAAGAGCTGAGAAATTCTCTTCTTGCAAAATCAACCACTTTGTACGTGAAAGTGGACACACCTGCTCAAAGTTGTGGATGTAGATTCACCAGTTTGCTCTGGGATCAGCCATCTTCTAATCAGAAATCAAAATGAAGCCTCAAGACTAGGAGTTGTATTTGTGGTGAAGCAGAAAGAACGGTCATGTTACTTCTCCAAGCTTGATGCGCAGGATAATTTTCACTTAAAAATCCAGAAAGGGGTGCAACATATAATGGCTGGTGCAGATGTTCCGAGTGGGATCCTGCTCCCTCTTTTGATGACATACTCCAGAGTGCTGTGAGACATCTCCCTAGAATGTGGCAAGGTACCATATGTGAATCTGGCTTAAAGCTCCGTGTGGGAGTATCTGTTTTCTTATTTCTCTCCAGAGCAGTGGATTCACTGACTACAGACATGGAGAGCTACAAATGGACATTTTAGAAAAAGGCCAATATCACCTTTTTGGTGATACTGTGCTGTAACTGGTATTAAGTGAGCACCTGCCAGTTTATTGTGTGCAGCTTGATGTTCCATCTCCTTTGAGAACTGCCTGCTTCTAAACTTTCTGTCCTTGCCCGCACACGCTGTAACCATCAGGATGTAGCCCAACATCTGGATACTGATGGTTTCCTGCTGGTTAAAGAGCCCGTGACCACATCTAAACATCAGACACGCTTGCAGGATTGTTTTCTCTGGAATCACCTCTGGATGTTTGGCCAGTCTGCGACTGATTAGTTAGAGTGAGACCTTTTTAAAACCATGTGAACTCAAACATCTTGAACAGCATTTAAAGGGCTGTTCAAGAACTTTCTCACCCATCTTTTTTACAGTATTGACCCATATATAAGCCAGCCCTCGGTTTTCAGAGAGTGGGAGTCAGTATGGCAGAGTAAATTAATTAAAGCCCATACAGTCAGCTTCCTCCACGACTCCCTGTGGGAGCACAATCCACTTCCCAGGTGCTCTGAAGGAATGGGGGCAGTTAGGGGCAGTTGAGTACATTTCCTCCCAGGTCAGAAGGGGAGTCCAGGATTCCCAGCACAGGCCTTCTCTTTGCTCATCAGCAAATTGTCACAGGCAGCCACTGACAAGGTGTGTCCCATTCCCATCCACTTCTGGGACCCTGGATGCAACAGCCCATCACTGCTTTCTGCCACTGTCTTTGCTGATGTGGTAGAGAGCAGTGCAGTGGAGCCAAAGCATCCGATCTCCTTAGAGCATGAGGTTTGTTTTATTCAGTTTATTCACTTAAAAAAAAATAAATCAAACCCAAGTGTGTGAGTGTGTTTAGAGCTTCTACCTTCAAAGGATGGAGCATGCTGAGGGAGGAGTTGCCAAGTGACAGATTTTAGTCCTCTGAGCATACATCCAGTGTAATGGTCCTTGCAGGATCCCTGTGTTCCTTGGTGTAAGGATGCAGCTGTTCCATCCTTGCTGTTCCCTCAGGTGCTGATGTTCAGCCCCTCTGCTGAACAGGGTGAATGAATGTTCCCTTGGGGTTCCCAGGGATCCTCACCCTCTGCTCCACACGTGGTCCTGGATAAGCTGTTGTTACCACAGGGAACTGGGGTGCAAAGAGATTAAGATAAAAGTAATTTTGGATGCTGGCTTTACGTGCCACAGAACAGTTACTGTATTTAACAATGATATATGCAAAAGATGATTTTAGTTTTATTGAACCTGTAGTGGCTTAACTTTTCTGCAGAGCAGGAGTTCTGATCTTTAGCATCCAGATCCCAAGCCAGGCGTGAGGAAGAGCAGGAACACAAAATTCATGACTACCTCTGGAAACTTGACTTAAAAGATTGGCCCTGTACCACATAGAGACATAATGACAGAAGAAGAAATACAGTCCGTTTTCCTGAATGATATTTTTCTCCTTGACCACTGAATCATGTTCCCTCTTACTTTGCTACTAATTTTCCAAGCTGTACAGATAATAACGTGAGGGAGTTGCTGATAGCATCAGCAGTGAAGTGAGCAGAGACCTGGCCCCTTTACCTCAGCCTGATGAATACCCAGAGCAGCAGTCAGCAGTGTGACTGAATGGAGGCAGGAATCCTGCAGGAGCCGTGCAAATGACCCGTGCTGTGACTGTATTTGGCTGTATTAACAAGGTTTATTTCATGGGCAACCCAACTTTCAGGCACGTGATGTATTAATAATGCATCCTATTAGAAGTACCCTTTTAGTGCACCCATTTGAGAGTTATTTTTAACAAATGCATAGCAAGAACATGCTCTGACAAAGTCTGAAAGCTCTTGCTCTGCTTGGAAAGTCTTAAACAAGTTTCTTCCTGAAGCAAATAAATCAGTGTTTATTGTAGCACTTGTATTTCTTAATGAAATACACTCAGGAACTTTTTTTGTATGACATTCAAATCTGTCTTTGTGCTTCAGGAAGATAATTAATGTTTTCAGAAAACAGGATATGGATAGTTAAACTGGAGAAAGGAACCATTTAATTCAGTGATGTGAAGTTTCACAGAACTAATCAGGGTAGCTCACAAAGAATCCAAGCTTTCCCAGCTGAGCAAGAGCACAGTAAAGGATGGGTGACTGGATTACTGCTCTTAGTGGTAAATACAACCACAGCTATATACAGCTATTTAATGTCAAGTAGGTGAGACTTTCTGAAGTAAAGTAATTTATTTTCCTTATGAGAAGGGAGACTGAAAACTATACTAAGCCTGTGTAAATTCCTTACACATCATCTAAGCTCCAAACTAACTGTGCCTGTCTGGTGGGGACACAGCAATCCAGAAGTGTCAACTGCTGCCTCTGCAGATTGAGCACCCATTTATCACCGTGATCGATGGAGTGCAGCAGCACAAGGGAGGCTTATTTGCAGCGTGGAACAGGCCTCACTTGCAGAGCAGGTCAGCTCTTCCCTCAGCCCAAACAAGGAATGAAATCCCTGCTGGCTGCAGCAGTGCTGGGGGGGGCTTGTGCATGAAGAAGAGAATAGAGAGGTCACCATCGTAGTCCTCGGTGTAGTTTGCCCCCCACATCACAGGACAGGTAAAGCTGAGCAGACCTTTGACTGTGGAGTCCACATTAAACCCACTGCCAGGGAGACTCACCTGGGTGCAGCCTCTGATTTCTGCACATAACGTTTCTGTGTGTTACCAGCAGGATGGTAATTCCTCTGCTGCTCCTGGGGAACAGGACTGTGAGACCTGCATCTTACTAATGCCACAGACCTTGCCCACTTCAAAGCCAAAAAACCACCCTTCCTCAGAAGGGCCCGTGGAAGTCCATTAGAGCAGAAGAAACTCGGTTTGAAGAACAGAGGTTGTCAAATATCTGCAACTCCTTGGCAGCAGGAGAAGATTCTTGTGCAAGACAGATGATATCTACTGAAATATGTTCTTACTTTTTCTTGCCAAGAAATCTTACCCCCTTCTCATTCTGATGACAGAAAAAAACCTCCCTCTACTGAATGCATTTCAGGGGAGTCGTTCCTTGCTGTGCTTTTGAAATTAATGGCTAAGCTGAATTCTTACATAGTTAATCAGCTTCTTCCCTTCATACCTGCTGTTGTCACCACAGCCCTCGAGTGTAATGAATCGGGCCGCCTTGTGCTGGAAGAGCATCACGTTGTTCCTCTAACTGGAGCCCCATGGCTTTTCTTTATCTTCTTTTTTCTTGTTTTTAAGCAGGTGAACAAAACCCTGCCTCCCCCAGCCTGTTGTGAGCTGACACTTGACGCTGCAGTCGGCGCAACTGTGGCTGTGCTGTGGCTCCGCTGCGCAGACAGCCGTTGTTTTCAGCTGCCTCAGATGATAAGCTGCCATAGTTTTACATTTCTCCTTGGATAATATTTTCACGTGATACATATGATAACAAGAAACCTTCATTACCTTTGCCAAGTTCTTGGAATATACTGTGCTTTCCATTGAACTCCGAGTCTCTGACAGTCGTTAGTGGAAATGTTAAGGTTTTCTGTCTTACAGGCTTTCAAACCTAAGAGTAGCAAAGTAAAAAGGGATTAATTTGTCCTTTGTTTATGGCTCTCAAGCTGCCTCCTTGTTCTGGAGAATTTTGGCTTTGCAGTGAGAATACAAAAGAGCTCTCAGTTTTTAGGACTGAACTTTCAGAATGTGGTCACAGCTCAGCTAATGCAGTGATCTCTCTCCAAATAAAAAGGACATGAGAAAAGAGGTGCTCATGTCACCTCAGCTCGGCCAAGAGTTAATTTGCCAACAATTAGTCCCTGCGTAAAAATTGTTGGGTGTTGCACTGGAAGAGCAGGTACAATACAGACTCTGCATCACAGCCAGGTTGGGGCAAGCTGGGTTTTACTCCTCACCTTTGCAGACTCCTGAGAGCAGCCACAGCGCCGGGCTGATGAAACCGGGCTTGTACTGGGATCGCTAATTTTGGTCACTGGCGCTGCTTTCGGCCGAACCGGTATCACCAAGAGCCTCGCTGGTGTGATGGTGTCTGCAGGAGCAGCGCTGTGCTGGGGCTGGGCTGGCTGCTGCTAACACAGCTCTCATTTAAGCACAGGCTGGGGAATTGGGCTCAGCGTGACAGGTTGTCTGAGCTCCAGGGAGGAAGTCAGCCCCAGGGACACTCATCCAAACTCGGCCTCCTGGGGACTGGAACATGCCATCACACTCCGGGCTTTAGTTGGATGATTACAGATGAATTCCAAGTGCACTCCCTATTAAAACAATTACTGTATTTTAAGCTCTTTTTGTATAGTGTGTGAAATTACTAATTACTAGAGTGCTGCACTGGGGACTGACAGAGCCTGCTGCCTGTTGTTGGCTAATTAAGCTTTTCTCATATACTTGGGAGCAGCACTGCTGCACTTCATTGTCTGGGGTCATCTCCTAAATATTCTGTTGAGGTAATTTCCAACCTGCAGTTCTCGTTTGTTCTACGGGAGCTTTTTATTTTTGTCTTTAACCTGTTAGTGTTGATCTGGCCTTCAGTTTTCAGCAGCACAGCAGAATCCTCCTTCCGACTTGTTTTTTGTTTCCATTTCTTCCTTTTCAGCCACCTGAACTCCAGATGAAGAGCTTTGTAGCTAAATTAGTGAGCATGTAGGGAGTCACGGGAGGCGAGCGTGGACTATTCCCAGCTGCACCACCGAGTGTTTTACCACCTCTGTGTTGAGTTACTGGTCATGGGAGTGATTCACAGTGGTGGAAGCTGTGTCAGCCTGTGCAACCCACTCACGAAATTTCTAGAACAGTGCATCAAAGAACAGGGTTTGGTGGGGGTGGAAGGGAGGGGAGACCAATCTTTTTCCCTTAATGCTGTCCGTAGTCAGATCCTTTCCTAGTGAACACTCAGGAACCTGAATGCCTCAGCTGGTCACATAAAGGGAACTGGATTTCAGCAGCTCTGTCCTGCCCATCACAGGGGAAGGAAGGGCAGTGGGAGTGATGGTGCTCTTGGATTGCCATGTGCAAAAAGATGAAAGGTTCCAGAGTACATTTTTATTCTTGGCTTACCTGAATGACCAAGCGTCTGAGGATTACTCCAGACTACACACCCGATGCCCTGTGACAGCTGAAATAACAGGAGCAGAGCCTCAGTGCTTCCCAGGCCTTCTGTAGCCTTGATTAGGAGAGAAGGGGTCGGTTGTGGGGTCAGTTGTGATTTAATGACCTGGAGTGTGAGGGAGAGAGGTGACAGTGGTAAGACACTGGTCTTGGACACACCAATATTAAAGAATTCTGTAACATTTGAGGTGACTGATGGCTGATTTTGCTGCCTCTTTTGCAAGAAGTTTCACATCTTGGATGTTAACGACAGGTGCGAGAGTTTCAGTGGGAATTGGAAGTTTGGAAGCAAAAGTAACTTGCAGAGATCTTGTCATTCTGCCATGAGAGCAGAGTATTGTCGTCTGTAGGTCTCTGCAGTCCTCAGTTGGAGAAATGTTTCTCTGGTTAATAAAGGCCTTTTCATTTGCAACAGAACATCCTGAAGGAACATGCTGATGATGACCAAAATCTTGCCATTTCGGGTGTCCCTGTGGTCAGCTGGCCCAAGAAGACCACAAAGGTAATGAGACACAATTACTTACTAACCATTGTTGTGCCTAGTCTGGTGTTTATTTATCTATAATCTCACAAAGTGCTGTGTATTATCTGATGGCAGCTGCTGGCATTTTTAACACAAAATGTTACTTTTAATGGTTTTATGATTAAGACTTGAAGCAAAACAAGAAAGTGCCTCATCAGAGAGAAATCATTAGAGTTTCCATTTAAAAAGAATTTGTTTGGGCCTTACTTACCAGTATAAAACTTTGATATGTCTTGATCATTTACTAATTATGATTAAATCTAAAAATTTTGATGCATTTTGTGTAAAATTAAATGATGTGTAAATGCTACAAATCAATCACTTAGGGAGCACTCTCATCTGAACGAGAGGATGGTTTTTCTCTTACACTACGGGACTTCCTGAATGCTCCGTACAATGTGCCACTGGAACTTTGAAGCATTGTTTTCTGTCCTTATACCCTAATTTTTCCTCCTATACATGGGAGTAATTCTTTTCACTTTGCAGGAGAACCATGGGGTTTGCTTCCTTAAGGCTGATCAAGGTTTTAAAATAATTAACGAAAGAACAATGTCAAAAGGCTGGTTGTTATTTATAACAGTGGTGTGTTTACCACACTCCAGTTATTCAGCATGCTGTAAAAGCAGCTTTGCTTATTTAGAAGATGTCTCATCGCTTCTATTTTTACTTTCATTTTTCACTGAATTACTTTTATAATACATTATTTCTTTAGAAACGCTGAAGGGGTCGGTCAGCTTAAATCAGGCTTCGATCTGAAAATCTGTCGTTGTTATCATTGTAGATACCTTTCAAATAATTATCAGGGAAGACAATCCACTCAGTTCTCACTTTTTGTGCTGGTGATCTTGTTATGGCACATGTAGCCACGAGAATTTGCTGTTTTCAGATGGGAAGTAGGAGACCATAAACATGGATCTGCCGGAGGAGAGTGGGGCAGGATGAGCACATCACGTTCCTTCTTGGTCTCTTTTTGGGTTTTAGCTCAGCACATTTCAGAGGAGTTGTGTCTTGTTAAATACATATGTCTCTTTTAGCTTGTAATAAATCCATGAGAATATGGTCTGTGTTTAAAACATTTGTTTAGAAACAACAGTGGAAAACCTTGAGAAATAGGTGTGGGATTCTCCACGCCACTGGTTTGATGGCTGCTGCTTATTCCATGGTCAGGTATATTTTAGGCATTGAATAAAGCAAAATCTCTGTGACCAGAGAAAAGGTGGTGCGTGAAACATATAAAACTAAGGAACAATTGACTCTTTTGAGCTTGTGAGAGAAGGGACGATCTGAGTGCTTTGAGGCTTTTATAAGCTTTGGCATTTCTTAATGTTCTTGTTCACTTTATTTTGGAACCTTGATAAATGCTTCATTTCTTCTATTTTATTTCTGTGTATTGGCAACATAACTGCAACAGTAAAGGATTTGTAATTTTTGTGACTTAAATCTTATCCTTTTTTGCAAAATCCATCTTGCTAACTGCAGGACTATTTTTTCAGGTGTTTATTTTCCTTCAGCCTTTCTGAAAGCAAAAATTTTAGGAGGCATCGTTCCCACTTGTATGACAATAACAAACATACCAGTTAATATCAAATATAAGGACAACTTTTAGAGAAGGTCAGACTTTAGGTTGAAGTTTGGAAATAAACAAAAATTGATAGGTGAAAAAAATCCTTTCACCCTTCTCTTCATACTTGCTTTGCTTAATCTGTGATCAGTTTCTGTTATGTCTTAAGGTTTAGTTCAAAGGTACACATGCAGATAGGGCTGCACATTTCCCAAGAGGAATTTGTTGTTGTGCTTCTAATTGGCAAATGTCCTTGTCATCTTCCATGTTCCAGCTATTTCCCTTCCTGGGAACAGAGGCCAAGTGAACAGGCTGGGAAGAGACGTCTTAGAGCTGAGCCTTTGAGTCCCAAATTAAAATCTGTGGGAAAGACAATATAGGGGAGATTTATCTAAAAGCAGTTTTAGTAGTTAAGCTTGGTTATTTCTCCTTTGTTCCCTGTAAGCCCTGATAATGAAATAGAAGATTTTACTGAGAAGAAAAACCCTTAGGGAGGGGGAAACTCCCTTGGAAAATGGATTGTAGCTGGTGGAGCAAGTCTCCATGGCCAGAAGATTCCACAAATGTTGGGCACAAGGCAGAGGAGCAGAATCTACCAGTAATTTTGCTTTCTGCAGTCTTGCTCTTGTAGTATTTATAGGAGAAATGGCAGATATGTCCCAGTGCTTTCCCTGAGATCCTTGTGTTCAAAGGGAGCAGGAGATCCAGTACAGCACAGTTCCAGCTACTGTGGGGCTGCAGGGAGACACTGTATCAGCTTCCAGGGACAGGAGGATTGTCTAATCCCAAGCCATAAAGGAAAAGAAGGGAACTGAAATCCAGAAAGAAGCAGCAGTACATAGAACAGAGTACATCTCTCTTGCTTTCTCCCGAGAGAAGGCTCCAGAAGAGATTTAGAAAGACAAGAGCAGCAGATGGAGAAGGAAGAATAAAGCCAGCATTAAATGCCAAAACATTTCAAAGAAAATGGAAATTACTGTAAAGAAAGGAGGGGAAGAGACTAGAAATGGCGAGAGAGCAGGATTAGGAGAGAAGCAAGTACTGAAAAGGGATGGAGTGGGTAAAGCAAAGAGCAGAGAGAAGGAACCCTGACTAAAGTCAGAAACCCCTGGAATAGGGACAGGGAGTGTCTGTGTAAGTAACCCAGACTGGGGAAGGTCGAGCTTGGTTACATTGACTTGCTTTTGAAAGAACATGCCTTTGATAACCTGGATGATTTTCAAAGCAGCAAATAATATTTCCCTTTAAAACGGAGTCAGTGTCTTTTACGTGTTGTGAGTGTGACATGAGCAGCACGCACAGAGCTGCAGAACGGCTGCTTGAAGCCTGAGACATGCTGGGGTTTAGGGAAGAAACGTGTTCATTCACCTCAAATCCCACTTCAGAGAGGATGAGGTGCAGTGGGCAGGACATTTACCCAAGTACAGGGAGGACCCGTCCGTGTGTCGGCCTCGCAGTGCTGCGGCGCGCTGTCCACCTTTTCCAGAGGCATTTGGGGCTGCCAGGCACACTGCAGCTCCCTGACAAAGAGAATGACTCGCTGGGAAAGGGAACAGAAGTAATAATCAGCCATGGTTTGGTGAGGAGATGGAATGACTGGGTGACATTTGATGATCTTGTGGTTAGTGCACAAAATGGGAGGCCGGGGTCTGCGGCTGTTCCCAGCTCTGCTGCAGCACCTTGTGTCGTGTGAGGTGAATGGCACATTCCTGCTCCCTGAGCTTTTCCGGGTGGAGATGGGGCTTCCCACCTGGGCGGCTGCGAGGTGAAATTAATGTTTATAAAGATCTCTGGCATCTTCAGTGGAAAGTTCTGTAGTAAAATGTACGAACCATTATTATTTTGTGGTAATAAGAGACAAGGAGTGTGATTCATAGACACCTCTTCAGATCATATTTACTCATCTTTATGGAGCTATTTTGAGTTGCTTGTACTTCTTATAATTTATTGATAATTATTTAGCACAATAATTACTCTCCTTTAGGCACCTTTTTTCCCTCCCCCCTTTGGAAATTCTATTTCAGAAGAAGCAAGAACCTGTCTTTTTCTTTTAGCTTTACAATAAGAGAAAACCGTCCAGTGCCAGGGGTCTTAGGATATGTACAACAATCCTAATTTAGGGCTGTTGAAGGAATCAGGAATGTGGGTCTGAGGGGATATTTGAAACCTGCTTGTCCTGATGGCTGGCTGACAGTTTATGTACCTTCAGGCAGGACATTTCCCACTGGCTGCCGGCGCGGATGCAGCTGTGGATGCGCAACCCCCATCGCGTTCCTGTGCCGGGGGCTGTGCAGCAGTGGCCTGTTCTCACTGGTGCAGGGCTTGGCCTTATCTGGGGGGTTGCAATCATGGCTCATTAAGGTTAGCAAAGACCTCCAGGATCATCAAGTCCACCCTTTGACCAAATGCCGCTATGGGATGCTGTCCGAAAGGAAGAGCTCCATAGAGCACCCTGCTTTCAAATGCTGGGCTCTTATGCAACTAAAGAAAAGCAAGGGATCATCCCAACTAACTTCTAACCCATCCCTGGGACATGAACTTTTGGATGGTGTGAACAGACAGCAGGGCCTAAACCTGATTTTCCACTGTGGCAACTCATGGCTGGTCACTGGTGCAGGAAGCTGGTGACTGCCAAGCCCAGCCCCGCAACCCATTCCCATGAGTTACTCAGCCCTACAGTACCAGAGTTCCCATTCACCTGCACAGGAATTAGGGATAGTATTTTATTTAAGGAACTCAGAATATGGCCCAAGCAGAAACCACATTTTTCGAACCATTTCCTATTTCTGGAAGAAAACAGTCAACTCCAGCAGC
Source organism: Callaeas wilsoni (assembly GCA_013398955.1). Taxonomy (NCBI): domain Eukaryota; kingdom Metazoa; phylum Chordata; class Aves; order Passeriformes; family Callaeidae; genus Callaeas; species Callaeas wilsoni. The sequence goes on from VWPU01021240.1 coordinate 73,046, forward strand.
ATGTAATTACGCTCTGTGGCAGTGCCTTCTGTTTTTATCATGATAAAGATCTTTAGTTGTCTATGAAGAGCAGCTATAAAGAACTAAAATATGTTTGGACTCTCCTGTTCCGTGAAGAGTTAGAAATGCAGACAGGGAGCTGGATTCTCATCTCTCTTACCTGGCACAAAACTAAAGCCACTGCATTTGCAATGAGAGTGAGTGTCCAAATATATTTAGGTCTGGCTGTGAGCAGGAGATGGAGCTGTAATTTTCAGTGGCTGGTTAACAGTGCTGCAATATGTGCCTGTTTCTCTGATGCCTGTTCATACTCTTTCTCCATGTAATTTTTACCTGTTGATTTTAAAAGAAGATAGCTGAGAAGTATAATAAGGAAATGGTAATACTCTCATTTAATGGAATACTATTAATTAGTAAAGGCCACAAACGGAAACTTTGATTGGATTATTGGTTTTTTTAAACACAAGTTTCGCTGCAATTGGCAATGCAAATAATGTTCATAGTTCTGTATCAGGGCATGAGAACCAGATAGAAAAAGTGATCATTGGAAAAAAAAAAAGGAAGGCATCCCTCAAGCTGTTGGTTTTTTGCTGTTGTTTTTTTTGGATTGGGGTGGTCATGGGTGGGCATCACATTGAAAGGGACCTTCTGGGATGGCAGCATCTGATTTCTGTCATTAGTGAGTTCTGTCCTACAGCAGTTCAGTTTGTACCCCATTAGTTTTACTAGAAATCTTTTTGCAGAATTCTACAGATATGGTTCCATGGTTCTGAAAGAGAAGGATTAACTCATATGAACTAATCTGTGAGAGGCAGAGCAAAAGGCTGATTCCTGTGGCTGAGGAAAGTCGTGTTCCAGCAGCCCACAGTCCTTGGAGCACTGTCCTGTTCCTGGCGGTGCCGTCACCGCTGTTAAAGGAGTCGTAGGAACAAAGCAGAAATGCAGAGATTCCCTTTGCTTATCTTCCCTGTTAAGATGGAAGATTGTATCTTCATCTTTTCTGCTTAGTGTCCCCGGCAGAATTTTTTTCCCTCTGTGAATTTACCTAATAATTTGTGGAACCTGTTGATCTTTTTGATCTCCTCAGCATCCTGTGCCAGTGTCCCCCGCGGTTTAATATAGCTCTGTGTAGATAAGTACTTCCTTATGTTGTTTCAGATCTGTCCTTTAATATCATAAATACACTTCATGCCCTCTGTATTATGCATTCTGAGAAATTTGAATGAAGTCTCTGTTCATCTCTGTGCTGTCAAGGATTTTTTTAATGTCCCCATTATGGTGTTTCAGTATTTTTTTTCCTATTCTCAAACTGAAAATCACAAGTCAGTTCAGTCTTTTCTGGTACAAAACCCATGCATTCGAGCACTTTCTTTTTTGTGCTATTCTAGTTCCATTATAGGTAGTTTCGAGGTGAGGGTGAATGTGGTACTCCACAACCACACATATTCAAGATGTGGTGTTTGGGAGCAGAGGCTGGCAGGACATGGCCCAGCAGAGCTGAAGGGGGAGATGATTGTTGTGTAAGTACTTCAGGCAGTCTAATCATCGGGGCAGGAAAAGAGTTATTTAAGCTAATGGACAATGTTGGCATGGGAAGAAGTGAATGTAAACAGACCATAAATAGATTTAGGCTGGAAATAAGATTTCTGATCATTGTTCACAGTCTGAACCAGAGAGCACACAAGAAGAACAGTAGACAGCTGTGGTGAAAAGGGTGGTAGATTTTTTGAATGAACCTGTATTTTAAATAATAAAAGTCAGTGGGATTAGCCATCACCTCCAGGTCTGGAGCCCACAGATGTCCCTGTGTACTTTCACATGTCTGCTGCCATTTCCAGCAAGGAACCTTTTTCCCTCTTTTTGGTGTTTCACCTTAAAAGTGCTGGGAAGAGAAGAAAATCTACCAGTTTTTAATAACAGAGCTCCTTTATTTATGGATCCAATTTTATGGGACATTATGCATTGGATCAAACCTAAGAAATAGTAAGTAAATGGACTAAGAATCAGTGACACAATAAATTCCATTGTATGCAAAAATTAGAGAGTAAAGCATAAAATGGAGCATTTTGATTAACTTGAAACCAATGTGATTTTTCCAAAGTGTTGAGCATTGTTTTATATCAGGTTTTCTTTCAGTTCAGGGGGAGAGGTGTGAGGTGGACAAAGAACATTCCTGAAAACCTTGGAATAAGTGCTTCCAGTTTTTACTTGCTTGCTTACTAAGAATTCCTGCCATAGCTATCGCTGGGCCAGCTCCACCCAGAGAAGCAGGAGCAGTGAGGGACTCGTTAGAGCAATTAGTGTTTTAACCAGAGTGGTGTCTGAAACAGATCTGAGCACGTAGAAATGGCACAACATCAAACCAGCATCAGCTTCAGGAGCCTGCCCGGGGCTACCACCAGGAAAGCAACATTCCATGTAGCAGCAGTGGGAAGACTCTGCCAGATTCCCTAGGACAGGCCAGTCCTTGGAGGTCTGCTCAGGGTACTTCCTGTGGGAATACAAATGTATTAGAAAGCACATACTGACAATTAAAAACAAGCACTTAAGAATTAAAGTAAAAATCGAGTCTGTCTAGTGTTAGAAAAAATTCAGAAAGGATAAAGAAGGTAAAGGTAGATAAGACAGCAAAACAATCCTGTGTGAATTGTTGTATGGTGTATTTTCTGGTTGAGATTCTGAGTAAGTTGTTGTATGGTGTATTTTTCTGGTTGAGATTCAAATAAGTTTTCCATCAGTCATTCCAAGTTGCGCAGGAGCGAAAAGGAGATTTAAACTGTCACATTTCATTCTTGCCAGGCACCAGCTTAAAGGTGTTTGAAGTGATCCCACACAGCAGAGCCTGAACTCTGTTTGGTGTCAACAACAATTTTAAATGCCAGTAGTCTGCAAGGAGATTTGCATATACAAATATGTGTGCATTGCGAATCCTTTTTGTTGATAAAAAGTCCTGATTATAAAGTTCATAATCTACTGCAAATCAGACATTTCTTCATAGTTATCAGATGCTAATAATTACTTTTCTCCCAGAAAATAACACAAGTACAAAAGAAAATGAGGATTTAAATCAATTTAAATTTGTTTTTCTCTTTACTGATTTAAATTGTGATTGGAATCAGTGATTTAAATAATTTTGAATAATTTGTGTTCTTTTACACTGTAGGATAGTAGATGCCATGTGGTAGGAGAGAGCTGAAATGTATTCAAGAAAAATACACTAGTTCTGGCTCCTGACAAATCTATTAAGACACAAAATCACATAGCTGAGGTTTGGGGGATATTTTTTTTTAGGGGACTTCCCACAGTAGCTGCACACATAAGAAACTAAGGCCTTCTCCCACTAAGTACTCTTGGAAGCAGGAGAAAAACCTGATGCATCAGAACCAAAGGCTTCTCGAGGTCCTGTGCAAAGGAGTGAAAGCTGCTGAAGCTCCTGGGAGTTCCTGTCAAGCCTCTGCTTTCCTGGGGCAGCGCTGCCCGGGAAGGCAGCTCCTTGCCTGACCTGTTTATTTTTCTGAGCGCCGTTTCAGCCTCTTACACACATCAGCCCTCCAGACAAACTCATTTGTGCAGGAACCCGCTGCACAGCCGAGGAGTTCCAGGGTTTGGTGTGTGTGCATCGTACGTAGCGTGCCATGGGGGATGGTCTTGAAGGTCCCTTCCAACCCAGCCCACCCTGTGACACTACGAAAGAGCTTCATTGCCTCCATATTTTTCTAAAACCTTTGCCTGGTGACTTGACAAATTATTTCTCACCTCAAGAGGCTGTACTTGAAATATTGTGTCCCTTCAGGGAGTAATTATAAATAGCAAGGACTTGAATGAGCACCTTCTTAATCTTCCATCTTTGACTTAATATTTTCACTTCTTATCAACTCTCAGCCACTTGCTTTGAAATCTGACCAATGCCTTTATGTGATTAATACATCAAACAGGTAAATTAGAGCCATTTTGACTCTGACTAGAAATCTAAATGGATTGGAAAAAAAATGAACAGACATCTCTGTTTTCCAACTGTTGTGCTCCAGGTATCACACGAGAAGATTTATGTATTCCTCCCCATTGTCATTCTTCTACCACAGACACGAATATTTGGTAATACGAATTTTTCCCAACTATGCCTTGACTACCATTTTTCAAGACAGAAGCTTTCTCTTTATTTCATGACAGTAAAAGTGCTGATGAAAACTACTGTAGTCTTAAGACCTTTTCCTTAGATAGTGTATGTGAAATGAGTTGACAGATCTCAGATTTTATCACGAGGAGCTTGGCCTATGGTTATTGCTGAGCTGGCCAACAAAACCAGACCAAACGCTAAGGTTTGAACCTGGTTTAAGAATTCCAACATCCTTGTGCTCTCCACCACCCCGACATCAAAACAATCCAAGCTTTGAGTTACGTATCTGAAAGTTAATAGTTTTGTTTCTGGATCGAAGCACATTGGCAGAGCAGTGGGAAAGGCGTTTGTCATTGCACAGTACAGGCCGTGCAATTACGGACATTAATCCTGCGTGCACTTTTCAGAACAAAATTGAATTGTATGTTCTGTCCCCAGGAAGATGGCTTCCTCTTAGTTCCACAGCACACTGAAATTAAAGTCTGCTGAGAATATAAATGAGGGCTTGTTTCAACTTCACGACTTTCCTGCAGGCACTAGTGGACCAGAGAGAAGAGGGACAGCAGTGCTCTTCTTTTTGAAAATAACAAATATAACAAAATATATGTGTAAATGCCAATAAAAGCAAAGCAGCTGTGAGTCTTAGCCTACTGTGGTTTGCTTGTTAGTCCTGGATGTTTCCCTGCAAATCCAAGTCAAGTTTGTAGGTGACGACAATGAGCAATGAGCCCTCATAGGCAAACTGCACTTCAGCTTTTCCTTTGCTTACCATGTGTTTGGGTTTGGTCTCTGGATTTTCAGGCTGCTGCCCACACGTTGGACCCAGCTGACTGTCTCCCAGCGTTCTGTGCTGTGTGTCAGAGCACACTGAGCCTCTTGCAGGAAAGCAGGTTTCCTATTCCGGTTAATCCACTCTTTCAGCCACGTCTATTTGCATGTTCCTCCTCAGCATGGCAGTCACTGCTTATCTTCTTAGGAACCTCCTTCACTAGTTTTTGCATTTACTGACAGAACATGGCTCTTGGAGACACAAACTGTGCTGTGGAAACTCTTTGTGCCATAAGGTTCTGTGGAAGAAGGAAGCATGGCAGGATTTCCCTCATTTCCCAGTGGATAGTTCCAGTCATGTCATGGCTCTTCCTGCAGAGAACAGTCTGTCTTGTGTGATAGATGAAGTCCATGTTTCACCACTCTGCAGTCTTATTTATTACTTTTTTAAGATGACAGGGTGTTGGGGCTTGGGGAGGGTTGTTTGGGTTTTAAGGCTTAGGAGTGAGTGAGTTCCTGTCAGCATGTTCTGTCTGGGCTCTTGCTGGTTTGGGTGCTGCTCCTGTGCTGCAACAGCCCGGGCTGGTCCTTCAGGAGGTGGCTGTACAGCCCTTGCTGCCTTCGGTTCTCCTGGAACACTGCTGCACTCTGGCTAGGGAAGTATGAGCAGTCAATATTATGTCATCTTGTGTTACTTTATTTGATCTAAGGTTGATCAATCGGACTGTTTATTGAAAAGCTTGTGACAGATACTCAGTGCATCTGATGACAACTCTTATGTCATAGTTCAGATGAAGTAGATGGGAAGTAGTAAGATTGTGGATATTTAGGCTGTCAGACTGTCACTGCTAGTGTTGAGAATACAACTGAAATATTGGTTAAAACTCTTGAGAAAAGTGTCATGAAATTTGCCCAGGCCCAACAGTTAAGATCGTATTTCATGTGAATGGACACTTACACCAAAACAATGAACCTTAGAAAGCTACTAGGTAACTCTCTTATTCTGATACAGGTCAATAATTGTGATTCATAAACATCTCTGTGGGTTTCCTTTTCAAAAACATATGTGCTGGCCTGCAGAAAGCAGCAGCAGCTCAAATCACATCATCTTCTTTCAAGGACTTGCATATCAACCAGCTTGAGGTTGTTTGTCCAATTGTTGCCGTGTAAATATTTTTTTCTAATACCAGCTAAATTTAATACTCTGTAAAGGTACATAAAAAGTTTCAAGGGAAGGTTAAATCAAAAGTGTGTTTGTGCCACATAAAAAACTTTATTTCACTTCATTATTGAGCGTCATAAACTCTGGTGTGTAATAGGAAAACACGGATCTTGTTCAGCGCTGGCAGCAGCAGCTGCAATCTGTTGGTACAGGAGATGCTCAGGAGTGAATGAATACAGCACAGGGGTTGTAGTCGTCCTCCCCCATCTTGGTTTTACTACTTAAGGATATTTGCATGAGAATAAAATCTGGTTCTTTGGCACTCATCTGCTCCTGCTGTTTATTCTTCGCTTGAGGTTATTGTCTCAGTTTGTGACAACATAATTGGTTTCTGTGGAGAAGATTATGATATTGATGAGACTTATATATGACTTCAGGTGAGGTGCAATCAAAGCAACAGTTCAAAATAGAAGGTGCTGTCTGTTTTCATGCAGTTTTCACTATGGCTCATTCAGCAGCGTAATTAAGGATGTTATTTATTACTGAACTGTATCACACTAAGCTGAAGTATGGACACAGTTCTGCCACTGCAGGCAGGACTGGGGTCACCGCTGCTTATTTTGTGTTCTAAACTGTTGTAAACTCCACCAGGCTGGGCAACTAGATGCTGTTCACACAAGGGTTGCTCACTATTTGTTGTAATTTAGTGTTCTCTAGTGTAGACAAGCTGAAAGAATTGAGCTGGAAAATGCTCTCTTAATAGTTCCTTCTGTGTATTAAATATTCCTTAGAATGGTTAGCTGCTCTTGTACAGGATGAGGTTTTTTGAGAGCAATTATAATCAGAAAAAAATTATTTTATTGTGTTGTTTCCCCCTTGCTGATTCCCAATTTGCTACTTTATATCATACCCTATCCCATTTTTTCAAACACCATCTCAGCAAAGTTTACCTAACGTTCGGAAATCATTCCAAGATCTTGGCGTGTGTGAGCCGTCCCTCCTTCCTCAGCCTCCGTAATTAGAGCTCATTTGTCACTTGTGGTGCTGTCGCAAGGGCAGCGTGGCCACGCTGTGGGGTGGCAGGGCTCCTGTGGGGTCAGGGCGCTGTGGGTTGCATTGGGAAGGAACCTGCCCAGAGAGGCCAGTGCCAACATCAGGAGTGCTGGAACGCGTTGCAGATTGAGAGGAGTAGGATGATCTCTGTCATGATTTAATTTGCTGTGAATGACATTTTGCCGTGGTGTGACTGGTGGATTGTCCTTGGGGGATGTCACAAGTTATTTTTTACTCCTGTCTGGATTACGGAGCGAAAAGGCCGGAGGGACAGACAAGTGTGAGCCAGGTTAGAGGGAGCCTCGCAGGGAACTGGGCTAGTGGAGACTTGGTCTGCCCAGGGGCAGGTGTGGGACCAGGCGTCCCGGATGTCATCTGTCCTCCTGCTGCTGCTGCAGGCCAAGTGTATTATGGCACCACAAACGCGGCTGTAGCCATGTCCTTGTTCGTGGTGTAAAACTCTCCATTGTAGGCCTGTCATGAGATGCATCCCCCCCTTCCTCTCTCCTCCAGAAAACATTGGATTCTGATATTACCTTGTGATTCTGAAAGCCAAGGCCTTAGGCACATGCCTTTCGTGCCTCAGCTTTCGTCTGCTCCTGCTCCCAGTTGTGTAGGAACACAACAGGGGAAGAGAGAAACCTGAGGAGACAGGCTGAGCACATCCCATCGCCTTCTGGGGAGCCCCACCATGTGTTGTGAGTAAATGCTTTGCTCCCAGCATGGTGGATGAGCAGGATGGGGAGAACACCATCACCTACCCATCACTGGAGTTTGAGTTGGCAAGAGGACAGGAGTACAACAAGCAGTGGATACTTAACGTACTGAAAATAAGGAAGGGGCATAATTACGCTATTCACGTGGCTTTATCCGCAGTTGTCTGTAAATATGTGCTTAAAGTTTGACTGTGTTTTGTTACTAAAACTGGAGGGACCAGGCTCAGTGTGGATCCTGGTGTCACAAGGGCTGTGTTGCTGCTTGCTCCCATGCCAGCTCCTGCCTGTTGCTGCCTCTTCTGAACTACCCAAAGTGGTTGTGCCGTGTGGTAATTCAGACCAGGGAACCGAGCTGAAACTAGTTTGGCAAAAATCCTGATGCAAGGACCATTAGATGTGCTTCTTTATGGCTTCTTGGTTGCTCAGCACATGCAAATATTTAATCTCATGTTTAATTCTGTGTTGTGGGCGTAGGAGCCGGAGGCAAAATCCTAACAACTTGAGTGGAATCGGGATTTCCCCTGAAAGCAGGCCTATAAATCCAATGGGAAATTTAAATCTCCGGCACTCAAATACAGGCCTGTGACCCTCAGCTTCAGGCTCCGGAGGGCAAAGGCAGTTTCCATGTGGAGGTGCTGGCCCTGGGACCTTTGGATCCAGAACAGGTCCCCAACAGAGCGATGTGTAACATGTCACACTGCGGGGAGGGTATTTCATTGTGAAACCCCAGCAGCGGGGCAGGACGATCAGAGCAGGCTTAGAAATGGTTCTTTGGGAGCAAGTAAAAGAGGGGGTGCCTGCACAAGGAGCAGCGTGAGGCCAGATGCGAGCAGCTCCACAAGCCGGGTCGCCTCGTCTTATCCCAGCGCTGCTTCTGCCGCTTGCAACCTCGAAGTTTGCTCGGAGCCTTCCTCCTCCCGAGGGATGGAGGTTCCCCGCTGCCGGCCCGCCCCGCGCCGCGGGAGGGGAGCGGGCAGGTAGCGCGGTGCAGGGTGTGTGTGTGTGTCTGTGCGCGTCTCCTTTGTCTGAGCAGCCCGAGCAGCGCCGAGCGCCCCGCGGGCGGCCGCGCATCCTCCCCGCCCAGCGCCGCTCGGCACACCCGAGCCTCGGCCCGCCCCCGCCGGCCCTCGGCACATCGCGGGGCTCATTACCGGCGGGGGGCTAATTGCCGGCCGGGCGGCCGAGCCCCCCGTCCCCGGCCGCGCCGTGTGCGGAGGGCGGCCGCGGTGCCCCGGCCGCGCGGTGCCCGCTGTCCCCGCAGGCCGGCGGTGTGGAAGCGGCCCGCGATTGGCCGTGCCGGCAGGGCCAGCCCCTTCCTGGCTGCCTGGCATGAATATGCACGGCCCCCCTTCCTCCTCCTCCTCCTCCTGCATGTGTGTGTGTGTGTGCGGGGAGCGGGGCTCCGCCAGCAGCGCCGCTCCAGCCATGTCAGCTCGGCTCCGCCTGGGCCCACCATGAGCCATGGCCATGTCTGCGAGCGCCGACGAGGAGGACTACGAGTCGGAGCCGGAGCCCGAGCCGGGGCCGGGGCCCGAGCTGGGGCCGGAGCAGGTCCGGGGCGGGCGGCGAAGTTTGCAGCGGGAAGGGAGGGGAGGAGGCCGGGCCGGGCAGCGCCGCGCCGGCCGCGGGGACGGGAACAATGTGGGGTCGGGAGCGGCCCCGGGGCAGCGCCGCCCGCCGAGGGGCCGCGCCGGGCGGGGCC
>VWPU01021241.1:0-27253 GCA_013398955.1 Callaeas wilsoni
GGCGCGGGGGCGGCCCGGCGGCGCCGCCGGAGGGGCCCCGGAACTGCCCTCAGCGCGTCCCCCCCCGCCCTCCCTGCCCTGACAGGCCTGGGGGAGCGGGGGAGTCGTGACGGGGAGTTGCGACACATTGCGCGGGCACGGCGCGATGTCGCGATGGGCTCGGCCAGGCACAGGTCCGAGGAGGCGGCCCCGGGCCTCGGGTGTCGCCAGGCACGGCGGGGCCTGGCGGGGTGCGGGCCCGCGGGCCCTCACAAAGGAGCTGCGGGGCTCAAACACGCCTCGAACGCGCCTCTCCCGTCCCACCGACACAGGGCGAGCCCCAGGGAAGGTCAGCGGCGGAAGGGGCTGACAGGGCCGCGACACAATAAATAATCGCTATTTATAAACTTAGGGAGCGCCTTGGCTTCCGCCGCGGCCTTCCCGCCTTTCGGCTGCTTGGCTGTGCGGTTGTTTGGGTTTTTGCCTGCACTAACTCACTTCCTCAACGCCCGAGAAGTGCCACCACTCGAGGGGAATCTCAGTCTGGCTCCGGCGTGGCTCCGCTTCCTAAAAGAGGTCCCTAGTCCCCCTTGGCGCTGATAGCGATGGATACAGACCTGCGTGTGAGGTTCCCAGGCACTTCCGAGTGGCTCCCAGCGCCCAGGTGCTCACAGCCTGCTTAAGGAATGTTAATCACCCTCCTCCCCGTAGTGCACATATCCTCCATAGAGAAGGCTGTTAAATTCCAGTCTGGAATGGGGCTGTTCCAAACAGGCTTCCATTCCTGTATCGTTATCCTTCTTACCGCTCTAGGCTGTGGCGTGTTTTTGGGTGAAACATCGAAAAGATTTAAGGAGAGAAGGAGCAGTTTCTGGGGTGGCTCTTGCCAGGCCAGGGGGCCCCACCACCTTACCTGCTCCACCTGAGGACAGCTCCAGACCAGGAACGCTATTCAGAACAAATCCTTCCCACGCGTATTTGAACTGTTTTCCCACTCCTCAGTGTCTGCAAATCACTGGGGAGCTGCCCAGCCTGTGCTGCAGAAGGAAAGTTGGATAATGTGGGATTGTGGGTGTGTTCCCTCTTTTATACAGTGTAGCAGAGATGGATAGTTTGGATAGTTTGTTTATTGCTGTGGTATTTCTCAGATACTCGGGTATTTCTCACTTCTTAGGAGCCCGACTGAATTATTTCTGGGTTAGCGAATGTGTCACTTCCCAGTTCTTATCTAACTATTGAGTAAGTGTTGCACTGTGATTTCCCAGCACGTGACTTTTGTTTGCTTTGACCATAAATAGTATTTTCAGCATCTTCAAGGAAGAGTTGGCCAGCAGTCTTTGGCAAGCAGCTCCCATTGAGGCAGGAAAGGTTCGGAAGTGCTTGTGTTTGTAAACAGTGTCCCTTCTCCACGAGAGCAGTGAGAGGAGAGGGAGGTGAGTTCAGTTCAGCAGTGGAGGTGTTTGATGGACTGGGCAGGTGAGCACAGACCCTCCTCAGGTGAGACTTCAAAAAATTGTTGGGTAGAGTGGGAGATCCTTGGAAATCAGGAATAAGTAGAGAAAAAAAGCCCACATAATTCCTGTTGGGGGAACCTGATATAAATACCTTGAAAAAAGTGGCTTTTGGAGCTTTCTCTCATTTACCTGTGTGTGCTTGCTAATTAGTGATCTTCTCAATACATCATGCACATTCATCGGGCAGAAGCTCCTTGAATTGTTTTTGTCTTCAGAATATCTTTTCCTGTGTTTTTTTCCCTTTCAGCAGAAAGTGACATGTAAATCTTTTGGCAGCATTTTGTTACAAGTGACCTGGGGTCCTCTGAGGATTTAAACTTCTGTGAGAAGGAATAAAAGTGTTACATTGATGGACTATAATGGGAGGTGTGGGTAGATTTCTTACAGACTGCAATGAAATAATGGCTTTTATCATGTATAGTTTTGTCTGTAGAATAAAAAATGATAGCTGAATAAGTAGTAGTTGGGAGGAGGGTTTATACAATGGTTTTACATTTAATCTATCTAGGAGGAGATGGCCTATAAAGGGTTCAAATCCAGGTATGTAACATTTGCAGCCTAAATTTTCATTCGAGTGTCAGCAATTTGTCAAAATTCATGAAGTTGAATCCTGAATTAAGATATTTTATCCAAGGCTATGAAAACTTTCAGCAGGGGATTTTCAGGTTGGAGTTGTTTTAACTTTGTGACTTGACCTTGTTTTAAACTTCGAGCTGAAGCCTGTGCACTTTGATGGGGCGATTTCATCCCTCAGTGGCCGTGTGGCATAGACAGTGTGGAGAATTTGGATCAAGGGCCATTCTAGCCAAAAACTGTTTGAAACTGTTGTTCCTCAGAGCTTGTCACCGTCGTGATCCTGAGCACCAGTGCGGAGATGGATTATTTTGAGACAGCCATGTAGGCAGAAATTCTGCTTCATATTAATCCCTTGGCTGAAGTTTCAGTGAGTTTTAGGTATGATGATGGTGTCATTTAAGTTGCTCACTGACTGTGGCTGTTTGGGGACATGAGGAAAAACTCCTGGGTGTAGGAATGGAAAATAATCCAGGCAGCGGAAACGATCTGTTCTTACTGCCTTCTGTGCAGGTCAGAGATTGATGGAGAGAGAATCTGAAACCTGTAGTGGTTTTCTGTTGAGCTGGTGTTCTTTGTGTGGAGAACAGTGGAGGTGAGGCATGGGTGGCTACTTCTGTTTTAATAAACAGATGTGGGGATTGAGCTGGCTTGGAGTTGCTGATGTTGAACCCTAACAAAGACAAGTGCTGAGTTCAGCCCTGGGTGAGAGCATCAGTCTCACTCTAGTAATGTGCCTCTTTTTTTTCCCCTTCTTTTCCCCTCTTTTTTTTTTTTTTCTTTGCCCCCGGTGAAAGCAGCATCTGTGTGCACAGAAGGGCAGAGTTTAATTTTTGCTGCGCTCTGTAAAAATTGGGAGGCAAGGTGTAAGTTGGGTTGCATTCATGGCATTTGGAGTCAAAGGCTCAAATTCAATACTGAATGAAAATGGTCTCAAATGAAAATATATCTTTAGACTTAAAAATCTTTCTCCTTCAGGTCTCTGAGGGTAGGAATTCCTGCGGTTGTATGCTAGAAGTGTGAAGGATTTTTGCTGTGCTCCCCTGAACCCTAATGTACACGGGGTTTGTTGTTCCCCCCATAACCCCATGCAGGGAAGGAGTGGATGGGAATGGTCACTGCAACACAGACAGGCCAAGGAATGTGCTGCCTGGCAAGCAGGGAGCTCTTGGATGTGTGTGCTGGACCACTGTTGCTGGTTAATTGAAACAAGCTGCTTTGTGCAGCCTGCAGCAGCACGGGCCCAGGTAGCCTGGACCAGAGGCCTGGGAGCCTCCAGCGCAGGAGAGCTGCAAATACAGCCCTTGGTGCTGAATCAGCAGAAAACTCCAGGGAGCTGGGACACCTCCCGGGAACTGGTGGCCCTAAGGATCGGGACAAACTTGTTGGATGCAGCAGAAGTGATGGGAATTCCAGCTGTGCTCAGCCACATGCAAGGGAGTTTCCAAGTGTGTTGATGAATAAGGATCAGAAGTTGGAACTAACTTTGTATTCTTTATTCAAGAACATATTTTATTAATTTGCAGGACTTTAGGCTGGTTTAAATGACTAAGTGCTCCTGGGCTGACTTAGCCAAGACCACAGGCAGCTCCATGAGCTGGAAAAGCCAAAGGCAGAGTGCTGGAACACCTCAGTGAGTAGGCAGTGACAGCATCAGCTGAGAACTCCTGACAGACACATGTTGTAAAACACATTTGTATCCAAGATGTTTCTGGATGACATACTGTGACCATGTAGATACTGAGGGTTTGACAAAGTATCTGCTACCTGGACCCGGTTTTTAGGGAACAGTTTTGAGGATTTCCGGGGGACAAAGCCTTGAAAGAGTTGTGCAGCTTGCAATTTAGAAGGTGATGGGTTTTGGCATGTTTGACTTGGATTTGCAAAAATATTAACATTTCCTGTGCTTTTTTCTGCAGTTTCCCGGTCATTTAAATGCTCTTGTGCATTATAGAGTAGTAAATAATTGACAATAATCAATAGCCTGGTTTTTAAACCCAGTTTTACTTCACTTTTTAAAGCTTTCTGATAACAAACAGTTGTTCTTGCTTGCATCACTTGTCAGGTTGTTTGATTTGTATCCCTTGATGCCCTACCTTCAAACCTGCAAGTGCATAAAACCTTTTTTTAGCCGTTTTTGACCTCATTTCTAGGCCAGTGTCATGTACTTTGAACCCAGTCACATCTAAGTACGTCAATCACCTGTACATGTAGTGTGACAGTAAGGGGACACCCCACTGGCCCAGAATTGGATACACTTCCTCTTTTTTCCATTGCATATTTGTTTTCAGCCTGCTCACCCTACGCTGAGTCCCTGTGAGTTGGAGTTTCTGCCAGCCTGACACTTGGATTGCCACATTCAAAACCAAATTTATCCTGAAGCATTTTCCCTCAAAGGAGATTGAAGGCTGAGATAAGTTGAAAAATTTTACAGCCAGCAGAAATTTAAGAACTCAACCAAATTATTTTTTTAAAACATTCTTGTGTCTCTTGCATTAGTGGAGGGACTCCACACCTTGGAAATATTATCAAAAATGTGTCTCACCTGAAGCCTCCCTTTATTTATTCCTAATGATGTGATAGTTCAGGAGGAAATTGCTACAGGTGTTCAGAGTAGTTCCTGAAAAACTCCCTGTACCTTTGGATCTTCCATTAGTAGCTGCTCCCTGAGCTGGGAGACTGGACACCTCCCTGCTCATCTAGAAATCCAGAAATTCGGGGAGTTTGTTGCTTATCAGCTCCTTGCTGGATTACCTGCTTTGGAATAACTAATTTGTGATATTTTGGGAACCTGTGAGTGTGCAGTTTTCCTGTAGAAAAAGGAATGTAACTCTGTGAGGAGTAATTTGCTGTACTTTGGTGGAGGTTAGCATCCTGGTGGTGTTTTCACTGCCGATGTGATTATATTTTTCTGACAGTTGATCAGATTTAAATGTTCATTAAAATTACCCAACAGCCACCTTGAAAACTGCATCCTCAGCTGGTGGCCTCTACTCCCTTTCAAGGCACAATGTTTATTTGATGTTTGTGTAAATGCAAAATACAGTTGTTACTTTCAATTTTTAATGGGCGATGGTTGTGATTGTGGCTGTGGTTCCTGTTTAAAGTTGTCTTTTGAAATACCGTGTTCAGGTAACAGTTGGTTTGGGTGACTTGATTTCTCCATTACACGGATCTGTTTTATTTGGAGAGGGGAATGAGGTTTTCTGCATTGTCGTTGCAAAATTTTCTCTTTTTTTGCTTTATCATTTTGAAGAACTTAATTCAGGCCTGTTCGTGGTTGATACTTCACACTCAGTGCAGAAAAGCACTTTTGATCCCCCCGTGGAAAGAAATGGGCTGAGCAGGCACAGTCCCTGCGAGGATGCTCTCACAAGGTGGGGCTTCTGACTTTGCCCCTGGAGACCATCAGTGCTTTGAAGGCAGGAGGAGATTGTCCTCCTGCCCCTTTGATTCCCTGGGCCTTTTGAGCAGGGGATGATCCATGCCTGGGAATGCAAAGGGAATGAAGCCTGAGTTTCTGCTTGTCTGTGTGTACTGTAGGCACAGAAGTGAAGAATTGTGCTATGTTAAGTTGTGCTCTTGAGAGCAAAAAGACTCCAGTGGTTTATACACTGATCTAAACAAAGGGGTTTTCAGAACTTGGGGAATTTTAAGTCAAAGTTGGGAGTACTGTTTTTGTGCATGTGTCATGCAGGTCACACAGTTGAAAAATAAATAAACCCCAGGACCATGTCAGCCACAATGTGGCGCGTGTGTGTTTAATCCCAGGGAATGCGTCTTTGGTAGCCCCCAACTGATTTCCCTGAGGTGGAATCTGTAGTTGGTTATTTTAGGACTCACTTCAAAATTCTGGCGTTTTCTTAAAGGGCTTCAGACTCTGCTTGCTAGAAAAAACATTGGATATTGAGCTGAAGCCTTTTTTCCTTTCCCTTTCCACACTTGAGGAAGGAAGGTCCCTTAAAACAGGCCAGAATTTTTTTTTAAGTGCTGTCCTATATTCTGTATATTCTAATTGGCAATTAGTATATTTTCATATCCTGACATTTCACAAGAAAACTTTGTTCATCTTTTTTTTTGTTGGTTTTTTTTGGTTGTTTTTTTATTGTTTTGTTTTGGCATGTGGTGTGTTTTGATCTTTCTGTTTTGCCTCAGAAGAAAACATCTGGTGCTGTTGGGCTTTGCTTTCGCTGGTGCTGAGGCAGGACCAGTTCCCCGTGTGTTTTCAGAGTGGCTGTTCAGTTTCTGTCAGAAGTGCCTCTGATTAGGGATCCCCACTGCTGAGTAATGACAGGACTGTATTTTTGGGCAAGAATTGGTACTGGTGTGGTACAGAGCATCCACCTGTGCAGTGGGGAGAGCAGTGCTGAAACTGTGAAGGTCAGCTTGAAAACAGGGCTGGGACTGCTCCTGGGTCCGTTCAAGAGGAAAACACCCAGGCTGGGGAGAGATCTATTGAAAGTGAGAGTTTATGGTAAGTGCCTGCCTTCTGAGCAACAGGAGACATGCAGAGTAGGTGAAAATGGGGCCATTGGGGTGTTTGTCAGGAAGGGAGGCGGGCAGGCTGGAGCTTGATCTTGGGATGGAACTGGGACGGGTCCAGCGGTGGTTTGCTGGAGGTGAGGCTTTGCTTCTGAGGTTTTTAAAGGGGATGCTGAGAGGAAGTGAATGAGCCAATGAATCCCGGTTTTGTGATGGAGTTAGTGGAGCCCCTCTCCTTAGGAGAGGCCAGTGCAGGCAGATGGGCAGCAGGTAAGAAAGGCTGTAAAAGCATAATAGTAGTAAGTGGTGAGACTTTTTGAGGGTTAAACTAAGCTTAACCCATTTGTTCTTCGTGACAGTGTATGTGTTTGGAGCAGAGCTTTGGCAAGCTTATGTTTTCTGGTAGAAGGCATGGAGACTGCGCTTCTGATTGTCAATTTTTTGTCAAAAGATTCCTTAATTTCTTTAAATTGCATGTGGTTTAGCTGGAGGGGCATGGCTTGGATTCCCAATGCTTGTATCTTCTGCCTGACATATAATGGTGTAATTCCTTAGCTCCACGTGCCAGCTCCTGCTTTTACCCACAGTCACTGAGTGACCAGTTCCCTCACTCAGTGCACAGTGCAACGGCTGCTTCTCCTTAGTGCTTGCCCTTAACTTAAAGAGCCTTTTTATCTTTCAGCCATCTTCTAATGGAGCAGGTCTGGCTTGCACCTTTCCCATTTCTGCTCCATCCATAGCTCTCCAGTTTGCATACATGTTTTAGCATCTTTGTTGAATGCAAGTGTTGCTTGTCAGTTGTGTTAGTCATGAGCTGAAAGTCATTTATCCTTTTCTTTTTAATCTTTAATTTGATAGATACGTGGACGTAGATGTTTTTGTTTTGTTAATTTTCACACCACATCTTTTCTGTACTTTAGGTTGACTCCTCACTGCACTGTGAAAACCATTAGGATAAAGTCCTTGGGGTTAAAACCTGGGGCTCCACAGTTACCTGCACTTGGGGCTAGAAATTAATTTAAATGTCGACTGATCTGTCTGAAGCTGAACCCGTGCATCATAAGGCGCTTCCACTCTTAACGGGAGCTCAGCTGATCCACACGGACAAGTTAAGTGAGGTAGGGGCTGGCCCTTTCTCCAAGCTTGCCCTTGGATCAGTCCTTGACTTCCAGTCCTGCTGAAGGTTACTCAGTACTCTTTCTCCCCTGCTTCTAGGAAACTCGATTGGGAGTCTAACAAACTCTGCTTACCTTTCCCTGCTTTTCCTGAGAGGATGTGTTTGTCAAAATCCTCAAATGCTCATCTAATTTAATTTCAAATTGAAATTATTTCTTTTATAACCATAAAATGTGGAACTATCCTCTCTTAGTATGCTTTGAAGAAGCTGGTTTGAGGGCTACTGTCTTTTAACATCCAGAAAAGTCCAAACCAGAATATTTCTACCTATGCTGCTTTGATTGACTTTAATCCCATTTCAAAACTTTCTGATTCTTTCCAGCATCTGTGCTGATTTTAATGTGCTCTTTGTAGAAAGTGGAAGACGACGCAATGCCAATCCGTCGCTCGGTGAATGCCGCTTCCCGGGAAACTCCTCCCAAGAGCAAACCTGCTGAAGGGGAAGAGGTCAAAGCAGGTACAGTCATAGTTCTAGAGGGGATTCATGCACATCCAGACACAGACTGGCTCTGAAACTCCTGGAAAACACTGCCACCAGGATGAAAATATTATTAACGTTTGGCTCTCTGTCACAGGCCTTTCCAGGATCTCTGTTTTGCAGACACTGTTTTCAGTCTGAACCCCTTCGTTTTGTCTTTTATACCCTTTGTCACTCCAGACATGAAAATATGGCTAAATATGGTCCCTTTTAAGTTTGCACATCCTTTAGGGTAAAGAAATTATGAAATTTCAGTAGTGCCAGAAAGATGGTTTGAGATCAAAAGGTGGAGTTAATGAATGGAAAAACAAAGTATTCAATTTTTTTTTCTCTACTTTTCTGAGCAAAAATGTTTTACCACAATGTGTCATGAAATCCAGTCTGATATTAACATCTTTGGTCTTAACAGCTTGGCCTCAGTGTCCCAGAACCTGTCATTTCACTACTACAGTCAGCTGGTTTCACTGACTTCGTCCTCTTTGGTGTCACAAATTGAAAACTGCCTACAAAACTGACTCTTAATTCACTGTGTATTTTAAATGCCTATGTGAGAAAACGGCACAGGAATGTATCAGAAATGTTTAAGCTGCGCAGAGCAGTGTTGGTGGGCAGTTCTTTATCCTAAAAGTGTGGAATTTCAGTTTATATGCATTTTATCTAGTAGGCAGCCCAGTCTCTGTTCTCAGCTAAATATACTTTTATGTATTTTTTATTTCCTTGGTAAGCTGATTTCTGACTGGATTTGATCCTTCTGATACACAAGTGCTCCTGCCAATGCACATGCCACCTAAAGCTTTGCTAAGTCTGGGAAAATGTGATGGAATTGTAATTATCCTTCAGGTGCTTTTGTGTTTGAAAACAACTGGGTCATAAGCAGAGCTACTTCTTAGAATCCCAGGCCTGTCTGCAACAGCAGCTTGTGGAGTTAAGAGAACACTGGTGGAACTGGTTAATTGTGAAAATGTTGCATGATGTTGTTTGCAGTTACTCTGGCATTTGAGGGCTGATTGCACCTTTATTGAAGCTCTTTTCAGTACTTTTCTTCACTTTTTAAATTGTTTTTAAATAAAACATTTAAATTAGTGAAAATAAATTGGTGGGAAATAATTAGTGGGGTGTGTTCTTAAATTTGGCTTTTTTCCCCTCTACCTTCCTAAAGAATAAAAGC
Organism: Callaeas wilsoni; assembly: GCA_013398955.1. Lineage (NCBI taxonomy): Eukaryota > Metazoa > Chordata > Aves > Passeriformes > Callaeidae > Callaeas > Callaeas wilsoni. The sequence goes on from VWPU01021241.1 coordinate 9,371, forward strand.
TGGTTTTGGACAGTAACTTGATGCTTTTTCACATTTTCTAGATGCAGAAGTCACCTCTGAGGAATCTGCCTCTGCTGGAGAGGAACAAGAGACTGAAACCCTGCCTGCTGCATCCAGTGAAGCAGAACAGCCAAAGGAACCTGAGAATGAAGGGAAGGAGGAAACAAAGTCCACAGAAGAAACCAAAAAGGAGTAAGGCGTGCTTGGCGCTGAATTCAGGGATTTGGGTAGGATTCTGAAGGCAGTCAGGTTCTACAGAGAGAAAAGATAGTGGGAGAGAAAAGGAAAATGAGTGCCTTAAGGTGCTTCTCCTTAAGATACTCCTCAGGAAGAAGCTACTGATCACGTGTAGCTGCTGTTGTCAAACATGTGAGGCCGAGCAGCAATACAAGGTCTCTTTTTTATTAATAGAAACATCAAAATATTCCTTATGTTATATGAATTCAAATAGTGTAAGGTGTTCTGGGCTTTTTCTTTGTTCTTATACTGCTTGTTGGCTTGTTTTAGTGCCTCTTGCCTTACTGTTGCTCTGTACTTTCCCTAAGCGAGAAGGATCAGTCTAAGGAGAAGGAGAAGAAGGTGAAGAAGACCATCCCTGCGTGGGCCACGCTCTCTGCCAGCCAGCTGGCTCGGGCACAGAAGCAGACTCAGATGGCAGCCACCTCCCGGCCCAAAATGGATGCGATTTTAACCGAGGCCATCAAGGTAAGCAGGACACAAATGGGGTTTTTATTCATCTGTCACAAAGCAGAACAATTTAGGTCCTAAACCACATGATTTCAGCTTGCTGAGGTGTAGGTGACAGTGCTGTGTGCTAGCAGGAAGCTGACTGTGTAAGATGGGTGTGCTTGTGCCTGGAAGCCCATGGAGCTGATATATGAGTCCATGAGGATGATGAAGGGCCCTGTAGCCAATTTCTTTGTTCAGAATTCGTTTCCCTCTCTAATTACATTATGAGGAACAGCTAGGATGGCATAACCTGGTTGGTTGCTGTCATCATTTTGTTTGCTGTGCCTCCTAGCCACGTTTAACTTCATTTACCTGGATTCATCCATCTATTTGATACATGTGATTTTTTTTAGCATTAATTTACTCTAACTCAGGACAGACAGAGATACTGTAAACCTGCATTCCAAAGTGGTCTTGGTTTACTTTATCCCTCCTGATCATAAGAAGAGATCTGTGCTGTTGTAGCTATGCTGCTGCTCTCCCCTCAGGGCTTGGTTGCTCCCTTCAAAGGAGGCCTGGACTCCACCAGCCTTAATTGCAAGATGGCCTTTCCGTCTGTCTTCAAAAGATGAACTTCACCTTAGGTTTTTTGCTAGTTTACTGATGTCAATCTTCCATCTTCTTAAAAAAAATAATTGGCGGCTTGTTCTGACTTAATGATTACTCTGTATGACATTAATAAAATGTTAGTAAATCAGTTGTGCAGTGTTGGTTTGCCAAAAGGTGACTATTTTGTATTTTCAGCCATTCCATGTGAGTGCTTCAGAGCAGGGCAGTAGTAGATATGTGCTTGCTGTGCTGCTTTTGTGTTGTTTGTGTTGCTCTTCAGCTACTCAGAAATGGAAAGTTAAGTATTTTGTTAGCCATGTTTTATACTTGAGTCACAGTGGGGAAAAGGCCAGCCCTGGCATCCTGTGGTGGCCTGTGTGCATCAGTCCAATCTCTGTTCTTCCACTCCATTCAGGATAATTCCAGTGCAGGTGGTTTCTAATGTTTTGTTTCTGTTTCAGGCCTGCTTTCAGAAGAGCGGTGCCTCGGTCGTTGCAATACGGAAATACATCATCCACAAATACCCTTCCCTGGAGCTGGAGAGGAGGGGATACCTCCTGAAGCAAGCACTGAAAAGGGAGCTGGAGAGGGGAATCATTAGGCAGGTAAGAGCTGCTTTGCGGAGCAGCACTGGAGATGGCATTGCTGAAGAGAGACTGTTTCCAAGGGCCTGGCGTGACAGGACAAAGGGGACTGGCTTCAGAGTGCCAGAGAACCGGGTTAGATGGGATATTGGAAAACAATCCTTCCCTGTGAGGGTGGGGAGGCCCTGGCGCAGGGTGCCCAGAGAAGCTGTGGCTGCCCCATCCCTGGCAGTGTTCAAGGCCAGGTTGGATGGGGCTTGAAGCACCCTGGGCTAGTGGAAGGTGTCCCTGCCCATGGCAGGGGTAGAACTGGGTGAACTTTAAGATCCCTTCCAGCCAAAACCATTCCATGTTTCTGGGAACTGCATGGGAATTTCTTAACTCCATTAGCAGGTCTGTGGAATGACCATGTTCTCCCATCAACTTCTGTCTCTGCTTTGTTGGGCACTGGCAGGATTTCAGCGCTGTTGTGTCAGTCACATACTTGGCACCGTTGGTTTTTGTGCAATTCCTGGCCGTTTCTGGGTGTTGTGTCACACAGCATTGCAGCAGCATGTGAGTCCAACAGTGTCACTTCAGCAGCAGTGTGGGTTTTAACACTGTAATTTCTGCCTGTGTTATCTGTCAGGATCTCCTGGTCAGGACAGCAGAGTATGTCCCAATGTCTGGCTGCAGTTTCTGATCTTACTTACTGAAGTTTCAGTGGGTTCAAATCAGACCTCTGCCATAAAAACCCAATGCAGGGTGACAGTGCGTTCAAAATCTGCATCGTGATGTCAGAGTCTCCCTCAGGTTGTTATTCTGCGTTACTCTGTGAAGGACTGAAACGGTCTTTCTCTTGAACCAGGTGAAAGGAAAGGGAGCTTCTGGGAGCTTTGTGGTGGTGTCTAATGCAGGAAAAACTGTTCCAAAAGCCAGAGACAGAAAGGTAAGCTGGATCATTTTAAACAACACTCTGAAATGTATTGCACTGAAGCACATGTACCTTATCCAATGCTCTCAACCCAGTGTTCTCCTTGCTGTGCTTCTTCTCCTCAAGTACAGCAATTAAAACACCCATCCCACTGGTATCAGAATCAGAAAGCTACTATGAGGAATTAAACCCAAGTCGAATGATCAAAATCTCAGTTTTAAAATGTTTACGTTAACCCCCGAGGCTTTGGTTCAGAGGCAGAAAACTGAATAACTGTGAAACTCTTCCTCTGTTTTTACTGGGCAGAGAGAGGTGCCTCTCAGGTATTGGAAGAGAGTTTTGTGCTATTGCTGTGTGTGTTTTATCTGTTGTGTGGATAAAGGGAAGACTCCGGTCTTTAGGACTGAGGGAATATTTTCCCATCAGCTGTGAGGACAGAGAAAGGAAGAAGAAAATATCCTAAGCCTTCTGGAAGAAAGCTGCTGATGCTGGGTGTTGTTGGGGAGTAATGTGAAGGGGGTGGTTTTTTGAGCTTCACAGTTAGTTGTGGTTCCAGCACTGCTGATCTCCACTCCATGCTGTGCTGAGTGTGTGAAACACATTCCTAACACTGCAGTTACAAAATGTTTAGCTGGAATTGCCAATCCCTTGGGATTAGACAAGTGAAGTTAGACAGGTAACACCTTGGTGGTCATCTCTTGCCTTCTGGGAAGACCAAAAGCCCTAAAACTGAAGGAAATGTTCACACACTTTGCATAGAGCCCTGGAGGAAACTAATTGCAGTGGAACTTTTTAAACAGAGCTCACTGGCTCTCCGAGAAGTGTGAGCAAGGCAGCTGATACCTGCTGACACATCACCTCTGCAGCATATGGGTGTCTTTGTTACTTTCCCTGCGTTGCAGCAAAACAAATGTTTTGGATTGATTTGGCTGGCAGGGGAGCAGCTCCCTCACCCATTGCGCTGTTTGCAGAGCTGCTGTTCAGCATCAAATCACTGAACTTCAGCACATTTTCTGTATAAAGAACAGACCATTTTTTCCTGATCATCCACTCTCATAGTAACAAAAGAGGTGGAGAAAAACTCAGAATGGAATGTTGGCTTCAATCAAGATTTTATTGTGTTATTTCAAAAAAAAACTAAAAAGGACTCCTGTTTAGCTGTTCCGTTTGGAGAAAATTTGATTTGTGTAAACAGGTCCTGTGTTTGATGAGTTTTAAGTTTCGTGTCAGCAGGTATCATCATCTTCATAGAAAGGGTTGTAAAGCATTGGCACAGAGGATCCAGGGAGTCGCCATCCCTGGAAGTCTTCAAAAAACCTGTGGATGTGGCACTTGGAGACATGGTCTGGTGGTGAATATGTCAGTGCTGGGTTAATGTTTGAACTCGATGATCTTGGAAGGCTTTTCCTGACTGAATAATTCTGTGATTCTATGATTCTTCTCCTGTCCCATTGAAGGGTGGCAGAGGAAAACGTCTATAGCAAGAGGAAGAAAATAATTAAAAATACAGATGTTGTTAGATACTCAGCAATTTGTATTTGTAAAGTTTTCCTAAAACTCCTATGAAAATTCAGCCAGATGTGCTGTATCTCTCTTACACTGCCAGACTTTTTAAGTTGTTAAAAAGCTGCATTATAGCACCTGAGTTTCCAGCTCTGCAGCCAGTGTCAGGAGCACTTCTCCCCACATGTGCATTGCTGGTCCGGAAAACCAGAGTTTTAGGCCTTGCTGATGCATAAAAGTCGTTGTGTTTCAGAAAAGCACTTCGGCTCCTAGCGCAGAGCAGCAGGTGAAGCTGGAGGATGTCCTGCCACTGGCCTTCACCCGCCTGTGTGAGCCCAAGGAAGCTTCTTACAGCCTGATCAAGAAATACGTGTCTCAGTATTACCCCAAGCTCAAAGTAGATATAAGGTAAGTGCTGGAGTTGCTTTAGCAAGCAGATGATTGGGGAAACTCGGCCTTCCTCTGGCTCTGTCTCACTTCACGATGATTCAGTCTGGTGTTTAAGCCAAGTGCTGCTCCGAGTTGCAGGGCCTGTGGGAAAGCTTGAGGAAAAGCTGTGCCTTTTCCTGCGCCCCTCCACATCCCATCTTTGTTCCTGACACCAGCAGCAGCACTGCTCTGCACGCTTTAACCACACCCACATCCCTTCACTGCCTGGATGTGAAGGCCTCTCCTCGGGGTCTCATGCCCCTTGGATCTGGATGGTTTAGCCCGCACATAAGTACAGTAACCCTTAAGCTGACCTGTACAGACCAAGCTGAGGCTTGGGAAGCAAAACTAGGAAAACCCTGTGTGTCACCTCTAACAGGGTTTTGTCAGCCTCCTGTTTGGATGTGAGCTGACTGAGTGCCCACCACATCCAAATGGTGAGTGGATCCTTGCCAGGGCCGCGTGCCCGGAGCTGCCGGCGGTGCCGTGACACCAAGCACACGGCGCCGCTCAGCTCCCAGCGCGGTGCCGCGTTCTGCCGGGGAACGAGCCTCGCTGACAGGTCTCCGTTTAAAGTGTCTGCAAGCAGGCAGACACTCTAAGTGCTGCTCTGCTCGCACGCTGCAAAGCGCTGTTTCTCTATTTGTTTTTGGACCTGTCAGTGTGTGTCAGTAAAGCTTTCTCCTCCTGTGTTTCAGACCCCAGCTGCTGAAGAATGCCCTGCAGAGAGCTGTAGAGAAGGGCCAGTTAGAGCAGATCACAGGGAAGGGAGCGTCTGGGACATTCCAGGTCAGAGACTGGATTCATCTTTGTTGACCACAAGCCTTGGATGTCAGTTACTGCACCCTCTCCCTTGGTTTCAGTGGGTAGCCCTTCTTCAGCAGCCTGGCATGCTCAGCACTCATCCAGCTATGAAGCAGTAGGACTCTTGTCCTCCTCTTGGTCTCCATTTCAGGAGCAGACCCCTGTTCCATTGCTGAGCGTGCTGCACGCACTGCTCAGCTCTGACTCACCAGCACAGTAGGGAGCTGGTGGGATATGCTTTCCTTTCCATCCCTAACTGGAAGTGCAGCAGGTACCCCAGATGCCTGCGACATCTTTTACTCACGTGTGTGCCACGGAAGTCTCTTGGGTACATTTGGTCCGTGGGATGGAGGAAGATGTTTATTTTGCTTTCTTTCCCCCCCCTGAGCAATAGGCCCTCAGACTGCCACATCCTTGCAGTGTATTTGGGGGCTGGGGTGAGGTGTTGCTGATGAAGCCCCCCCGGCCAGCTGACTGGCTAGGCCTGTCCTCCCACCTACAGCTGGGAGAGCAGCGTTCCCTGTGCAGTGTTTTAATATTAAACGTATCTGTGCTAATGCAGGAGCGCCGACCCACCTGGTGCAGAGGAGCTTGTCCTGACCTGGTTTGGGAGAATTTTGTCTTGATGCTTTTCTCTTCCTCCTTGGAAAATAGCTGAAGAAGTCAGGGGAGAAGCCCCTGCTGGGTGGGACTCTGATGGAAGATGCCATCCTGTCTGCTATTGCGGCCATGAATGAACCGAAGACCTGCTCCACCACAGCGCTGAAGAAGTATATCCTGGAAAATTACCCAGGGACCAACTCCAATTTCCAGGGTAAAGTATTGATCCATGTACTCCTTCTATTCTGCACGCTGAGAGAGTCTGGCAGCTGCAGATGTGCCTGTGCAGCATCTTTAAACTGCTCTGTTGAGCTTGCAAGGGAGCTGCAGCTGCTCAGCTCTTTGTGCTGCAGAGATGCTCTGTGGTTTTAACTCCCATCAGTCCCTTTCAAGCCGGACAAAGGCCAGTTCCTGAGACAGAATGCACGATTCTCTTGTCTATAGCCAGGAGGGGGAATAGTATTTAAGTACGTTTTGTTCTTAAATTACCAAGTTGCTTTCTTCTGTCTCTCTCTGCTTTGAAAGGGACAGCTTGGCATCAATGCAGTTCCTAATTGCTTTTTATTTAGAGAACTTGCATAGTTTAACTTTTTTTAAAAATTCATGAGCACCCCTCTTACTGATTTGTTTGAGGCCCTACTTTGCATCTGATTTTTAAAAGGTCAAGCAAATAAGGAGAAAAGCCAATTGTGTTTTATTTGGAAGGGAGATTTGGCACGTCTTTGTTCCCAGGAGTGACCCTAATGTCTAGTTTGACTTCGGTGTGAGCAGAGGCTTTCAAGCAGATCTTCTGATGGCTTATTTGGGTTATTTGGGCTGAGCCCCAATGCAGTTGGTTGGTGCTGGAGGTCAGTTGAGACAGGCTGAGCTCACAGCGGTCTCTGCTCAAACCTGAACATAGATCAGTTTGCTCCTGTGGTGTCACTGAGCTGGTGCCATTCCTCAGGAGCAGAGAGGAGATTGCTGATCCCAGTGTCTTTACCTGGAGCTGAAGCACAGTATCAGCACAGCTGTGTGGTGCAGGGCTACTGACACACAGCACAGGTTCCAGGGCTGAAGAAGCTGCCTGAGGCCTTCTGCCAATTAGAAATTATTGTTGACTGTGGCTTCTTAATCTTGGGGCAGGGAAAAGAGTTTCCAGGCATCCTAAGCCCTTGCATGGTTTATTTTCAGGACCGTTGGAAATGTCCCTGGTCCTTAGGGCCTGTGTTGAGCCAGCCTGCAGTGCTTGTCTCTCCTGCAAGGCCAATAAGGAAATCTCAGCTTGCAATCTGTTGTTTTCTTTCTCCTTCCATTACATAAAAGGAATTTTGATGATCTCTGCTTTGTTCTGAGAGCAACCAGAGGAAGATCTGGTGAGATGTGAAAAGCAGGCGGGTGCACACTGCAGAGCCAGAGCTCTGCTCTCCTCCCAGTTTATGCCTCATCTCAGAACTGGATTTGACTGGAGTCAAATCCTTTACGTGCTGTTATTGACCTTTGACACCCAGAGTAAAACCAGGCTTGTGGTTATAAAAACTTTGGAACGTGCTTGAGAGTGAACCTTGCTTTTCCCTGGGAGCTCAATTTGTAAATGGCCCCTCTAATTCAAGCCAAAAATGGTTCTGAACTGACTAAACAACCCCAGCTCTTTGCCAGAGACAAAGATCCCCTGTATTTGCATAGTTTGTTACAATTCTTACACAGTGCACAATGGAATGGCTGGAATAAAAGTCTGGAATAAAAAACTGGAATAAAAAGTTCATTTGTTGTATTTCTAGACCAAATATTTTACCTTTTAAATAACAAAACAAAAAGCAAACCACAGTATGGGGAAGGATGCAGCACATCCAACGTTTAGAACATGAGGAGATCAAAACCAGAGTAAAAGACTTGTTTTAAAACACACTTTAGAGGACAGTCTGAGACCTGAGTTTAATTTGGGCAGACATAGTTACATGGTGCTGTCGAATGATTTATGAACGAGCATCCCATGATCATGACATCAGAAACGTGCACTGTTCTTGACTTTTTCCTTTGGAGAATTTAAAGCCACTCTTGCCAAGTGCTCAGGAACAATATCCTGGATCTTGCTCGAAAATTGACTGAGAGGATTTCCCATCCTGACTCCAGCTCTGATTTCAGAGGGCACAGCAGAGAGCAGTAAGATCAGACAAGAGGATAAAGATAGTAACGCAACCTTTCTCTGATTTCTTTTCTTTGACAGTGCATCTACTGAAGAGAACCCTGCAGAAATGTGAGAAGAATGGCTGGATGGAACAAATTTCTGGGAAGGGCTTCAGTGGAACCTTTCAGCTTTGCTTCCCTTATTATCCCAGGTAAAGAGCTTGGCTGTAAAATGATGTTCAGGAGTTTTGCACAGCTCAGGTAGCAGAGCTGAAGTTCATGAGCCAACCTCCCGTTTACAGGGAGGTTGTGGAGGGTTTAATCACTGGTGAACTGCCACATCCATGCTCTGGATAATGGCATTACTTGGGTGAACAGAAGGCTGACTTCATTAGCAAGGGAAGCTTTTAAGGGCAGTAGAAATACTGGGCTCAGTATTCTCAGGTAGTCTGTTGTGCTGCTTTTGTTGCAGGCTGGGCTGTTGAAGTGTTCGTGTGCTAAAACCAATTCACCTGAGCAGGGAGTGGGGTGGGTTCTCCATGGTCCTAAGGAGCAGGACCCAGCTGTTCCTTCCTTGAGGGAGGAGAGGTGGGAGGAGGGAGGGTGACCTAGATTAGCTAGTCTGAGTCTAAACCAGCCTTTCTTCTCCTGCTGTGAGCTGATATTGTGCTGGGCCATGTGGAGCCCAGGGATGAGGCCTTGGTGTCCCAGGAAGAGCCAAATGGCAACACAGTCATTAAAATGCCTGGTCCCCAGCTCCCTTTATTGCACACATGAGTCCCCACAGCTTCAGCCACACTCAGCTGCTGGAGTCTGATCCTGCCCCTTTGTTGTTTCTCTCCCTGGGTTTGCAGGGAAGGAGCAAGGAGAGATAGAAATGGCCAAGGGACACCTTAGGGCTGGTGCATTCCCAGGCCGTCATGTTTCTGCCACTGCAGAGATTAAATAACCTTGGTTTGGGACAGCAGCAATCACAGAATTCCTGGGGGCATTTCTGGATTAGGCTAAAACTGTAACCTTAGGGGAAAGAGCCAGGGTTACCCAGGGCTTGCCGACTCTGGAGTTGTATCCTTAGAAGCAAATCACGCTCTGACCAGACCCCTCTTGTAGCCCAGATGTGCTCTATCCAGAGAAGCAGCAGGATGAGGATTCCGAAGAATCTGATGATGAAGAAGAGGAGGAATCTGAGGAGGAAGAAGAATCTGAAGAGGACGAGTCTGAGGAGGAAGAGCCACCACCAAAGAAGAGGTATGGCAGCATGAGAGATGAGTGGGCTCCTTTGGATTAATTAAGTGTCTGTCACAGCTGTAGAGTGCTTAGGTGTGTCTCTTGGTGTGGGCACCTATCCACAAGGCTGTTGCTCACAGGTGCTGGCAGAAGTTTCTAATTGTTCCTTGCTCCAGAGATACAGGATGCTCCTCCATTCCATAATTTGAAGCCTTCCTCTTTTCTCCTCCAGATGAGAGAGAGCCTGTGTTTATTCTTTGTGTTGCCTTTAGTCTCCTGCTTTAGAAAGCATGATGTTTCACGTGGAATTTTTGTATTTATTGTTTCCTTATAAAAATTCTTCCCTACAGTAAGTATTTACAGCTCTGTAGCCAGATATGAGACCTGCCTCACTCAGAATTTGGACTTAATATGAGTGTTGTTTGTTCATAATAAAATCCCACTTAGAGAGGAGAGATAGTGCTTAGGGCTCTTAATTGTTCTGACAGCTGACTGATTCACTGTCATTATTTATATGTTTGTTTGCCTAACAAAGGGGTTGGAAGCCTCGCTGGCAGCTCTGTGGGGATGGGAAGTGCTCAGTGTAGAGCTACCAGAGGAGCTCTTTGGGATTTAGCTCATAGAATGTGCTGGCAAAGGACAGGGATGCCAAGATGTGCTTCATTTATGCAAATTGCTGACAGCAGCTCTGCTCTGGGTACCGTTTGTGCCTCCACTGAGCTCCTGTGCTGTTTCTTCCTGACAGGATGCAGAAGAGACCACCCCCCAAATCCCGGAGCAGGGCCCCTCCGATGAAGCGAAGAGAGTCCAAACCCAAGCCAAGGAAAACCCCCGCCGCCCGCCGGGGCAAAGCAAAGCCCCCTCCCAAGGTCAAAACCCCTGCTAAGAAAGCCAAACCAGCAGCCCCAGCCATCAAGAAAGCCTCCGGTGGCAGCTCTTCCAAGAAACCAGCAGCCAGCGGGAGGAAGGAAGTGAAACCCTCTGCCAAGGGCAAATCCACCATGAGGAAATCTCTCCGGGCAAAAAAGTAAAATGTTTCCAGTGTCAGGGAATCCCATGGTCAAATCCACAATCTTGTTTTATAAGTCAACGTGCATTTGTATTTTAGTTCTGATGCTTAAACACTTCTTTAATTTTTTTAAATTTTTTTTCTTGAATGATGGGGAAAAGCTGAAAACTAAATCAAACCAACCCGAGCGTTCGTTAGATCTCGATGCTGTGCCTCGTGCCTGCCCCTCCCCTGGAACGAGTCACCTTTACTTTCTGCAATAATTTTAGGACTTTTCTAGGACGTCTCTAATCTGTACATTTATGGTGTTCCACGTGGGTTTCAGGGGGGAGGGTTGGTTTTTAAAACAATTCTTCAAAGAAGATCTTTATATCTTTAGACAGCAGGAACAGGATGATCGGGGAATGTGATTCTTTAATGAGAAGGTGCCGTGGCAGAGGAGTCCTTCCTAGATCCCTGCATGCCGAGGTCCTTGGTGCTTCTATGAGGGAGCCGTGTACATACAGCACTTGCACTGAGCCCCGAGGTGCTGCTTTCCTCAGAGCCACAGGCCCAGGAGTGGCTGGTGAGTCAGATCCTGGGTGTCTCCTGAGGGTCTGATGCCAGAGGGGCTCCAAAAGGGGCAGCTCTCGGTTAGGCGGGTGATTTGAGTTAGTGTTTCGACACCACATCTGTTACCTTAAAACCAAAATATATCAAAGTGTTCTTGAATCCAACTTTCAAATGTTTTTAAGAGATGAAAAGCCTGAGTTTGTCACCTCTTGTTTACCCTTTTTTAAAGAGAAGTTGGAGAGCTATACAATTGCTAATGTAGAGATGTTGATAAGTGAAGAACATGCGGTTTGCTAAAATAAAATGAAACTAGATTCCAGGCCTGCCTTCTGTGTCCATTCTCTCCTCGCCCCAGCTTCTCCTCCTGGAAAGGTAGAGAGGAGGGAATACAGTCGCCACAGATTGCTGCAGAGGCAGATCTTTGTTCAAAGCCATCACGATTTAGCCTGAGCCACTGCCAAGCTCTGTAGCTGGACCAACTCCTGACCTTTTTCTTCCCTGTTTTCTCTGGAGACAAAGGTGAGTGAGAAAAAAAGCTCTGTTGGAACCTCTTGCTGGTCCTCTTCTCCCCTGTCAGCAATCAGTGAGGACAAAAAAACCCAGCTGAAACCTTCTCCCCGTGCCCTGCTCAACAGAGCAGCGCCTGCCTTCAGAGCACATCTCGCCACGTCCCCGGCTCTGCCGTGCCCAGGGCAGTGATGCCAATGGGACCTGACAGTCTCCAACGTGCTGTTGCAAAGAGCTGTGAGGAGGGGAATTACACACACAGAAAAGGAGAAAACAGCTTCATTGAATTTATTCTTTTCAGCTGCTGTCCCAGTTTGCTACCTCTAACTGAGAGTTTAAAAAATTCCTATAGAAATGGCCTAAATTGTTCCCAACCCTGTAAGAAAGGTACAAACAGCAGGTTAAAAATCACAGCTGATAGGAAACAGAGTGAAAGCTCTGATCAAAGAATGATCCACAGGGATGTAAAGCAATTAGAAACATTAGTTAATGTCTTGTTCCTAGGGCTGCTTGTACCGAAGCCCTGGGGTTTGTTGGCATTGTGGTGCGATGAATCGAAGAAACTTCTCAGTGCCAGGATATTTATGGGAACAAGGAGTCTTCACCCAGGTGCTGGGCATTTTTCAACCTCCCTCTTCCCAATGGCATTCCCACACGAACAATCTCATGGGTATTTGTTAAAACACTGCTCTGGATGACACATATTTCTCACATCCAAGCAGGAGCACCTTGAATTAAGACTTGTGCCAAAACCTTGGTCATCACCAGACTCTGGCTGTGGTTTGAATTAAGTGATTTCTTCACACCGAGCCAAAAAAGCGCCACACAGTTGTACTTAGTCTAAAGGGATGATCCTTTCTTCCCAGGAGCAGTGACTGGGACTGAATGGGAAAATCTTCCTTGCCAGCAGAGCAAACGCCTTCTGGGGACTTTGTGCCAGCTCTGCTACTCGCTCCTCTCCAGTCTCCACTTCCTGGCCAGAATGGGCTCCGTTATGTTGTTTCTTCAGCCCCATCTGTCCTATTATTTTTCTTTTTTTCCACGGTTTCTCCACTATTGATGGATCCGGTTGCTCTGCCATCGCAGCTCATGGTGTCTTGAAGCAGCTGGTGCTGGCGGTGACCCAAGGGTTGAATGCTGCCAGTCAGACACTTTTCCTCACACCTTCGGGCTTGCTGGGGCATGGGACAGGGATTTTTGGATGCAGCGCCGAGGGTTAGACCCCATCTCCTCCCCAAACTGCTGCTTTCCCATTCCAGGAGCCAAGCTCGTCCCTGGAGTCGGGGACAGCTTCGCTTCGGCTGGTCCGGAGGGTGTGAGGGAGGCTCTGGGCTCCGTGGTTGCTCTGCAGTGAGGACAGAGCCGCCCCTCTTCTTTTTTTTCCCCAGCAAAAGCAGGCAGCAGTGGGCAAAACTCCACAGGGAGTATAGAAATTGGGGTGAAAAGGGTCTGAGCATCAGGGCAGGGGGTGGCGAGCGAGCAACCACGTGTGTACGTGTCAGGGTTAGAAATCGCTGCTCCGCCGGGCACGCCAGAGGAGACGGGAAAAGACGCAGAGAAAATCAGTTGCCGCCGCGTTTTCCAAAATCCCGAGCGAGCGTTCCTGCTCGCCGTCGCTTCCAAGAAACGAAGAGAACCGAGGAGGAAAATTGCGGTGATTCATCGCGGGCAGATCGGAGGCAGGAAATAGGAGTTTGCTGCCTGCCCCGTGCCCGGCGTGGGCTCCGTGGGCTCGGGCTCGCCGGGGCCTGGCTGGCGGCGAGGGCCTGACACTCGCGGGTCGAGCATCCCTGCGCCGCGGCCGGAGCTGCCGGGGGAGCCACCGGCGAAGGAAAAACAACCGGCGGAGGCCGAGAGCCGGAGCAGCGGGAATTTTTCACCTGCGTTTCTCCGGAGCCATCCAAGCGAGAGCTGCTCGTGAGCCGGGGATTCCAGCGGGATGGGAGTGCCAGGGATGCTTGGTGTCTGGTGTCACATGCCACCTTAATTTGGGGGGTCAGCATCCCTCCCTTGGGGACCCCCAGGGTGGCCGGTGGGCTGGGGGCTCCATTGATAAATGAAGCGTGGGAAAAGGGGGGCGGGGCTTGGGGACTGCCTGTCCGCGGATTGGTTGGGGGAGGGGGGAGACCCCCCAAATTGTGCCGGGAAGGAGAGGGGCCAACCTGCGCTTGTGACGGGGAGACGGCACCGCAGGGACCCCCCCTCCCCCATTAGGATGCGCCTGGGGCAGCCGGACCCCCCCCACCCTTTCACGCGTTTGCACCCAGGCGGCTGCGGGGGGGCCTCTGTGATACGAGTTGGGCCGGTCTCAGCCTGGCCGAGGGCTGTGGAGCACAAGCCCTCTCTGGGTGGCTGGAGAAGGGCCCGGCGCACTCCTCCATGGTTTCTCTGGACCAAAAAGCGCCCCCAAACCTACTGCCCTCATCGCTGGTGTTTTGGGATCACCCCTGGAGAGCCGCGGGGGTCTCGGTGCTGCGTGGCCGGCGAGAAGTGGGATGGAAGATGGGAGGGGGAGGATGTGAGGGGACCTGAAAACCTTGCTGGAGTTCGGGATGTGGGACTGCATACACCTCACTTGGGGTCCAGAGTGTATGTCTGGCATGCAGGGATTGCTTGGGTTTCATTTGGGGATGGATGGCGCTGCATCCATCACGTTTGGGATGGGGATGTGGGGACCTTCACTTCGCAGTTGGGATCAGGACGTGGGGGACTGCCTGCATGCTGCTTGGAGTGGGGACATGGGGCCCTCGAAAAGAGCTCAGGAACAGCAGATGGAGACCCTCACATCACCCGTGGGGTCAGGATGCTGGGACCCTTGTGTTGGGCTTGGGACATAGGGACCTTCGCCTTGGGGTTGGGGTCAGATTGTAGGGAGCCCTGCATGGCACCTGGGCTCACAAGGGGGACCCTTGTGTTGGGGTTGGGACCCTTTTATTGGGGCCGGGACTTGGGGACATCTGCAGTGGGACTTGGGGACATCTGCATTGGCGTCAGGACTTGGGGAGTTATGTGCAGGGACTGCAGCACCTCCCCAGGGTTCAGCGGGCTGGAAACAGGGGACGGGGGGGCAGGTTGTGTCTGTCCCCTCCCTCCTCGCAGGGACAGTGACCAGGGGCCGGACTCAGGCTCCCCCTGCTTGCTCCAGCACCACCACCCTGGAGGGCTCTGGATAACTCAGATGTGGCATCGGAGTCGCTTAACTCCATCCTGATCCAGCCTTCACCCCCAAACCACGCTGCCATGAAGAAGAAGCCGGGCAATGGGAGGGGGCTGGACCCTGCGGCCCCCCAGCAGCGAGCCCGGGGTGTCACCAAGCTAGCAGAGGTGACTTACCCATGGCGGGGGGGGGTGACACCCCGAGATGAGATTTGCGTGCTGTTGCACCCTCATGACTCCCCAAACCATCATCTCAGCGTGGGCTGGTTGCCCTGGGGGGGCTTCGTGGGGGGTTGTTGCTTACACGGGTGGGGTTTTTGCCCCCCCCCAGTACGTGGGATCCTTCATGGTGGAGGAGCTGGACCTGCAGCAGCGAGCGGGGCGGTTGGAGGAGCAGCTGCGAGCGCTGAAGGTCGGGATCTGTCACTGCTCCTCTCGCTGGGAAACACAGGGGACCCCAAATAATCGGGGCGCCCACAGAGGGCACAGCCCAGCCCCCTCAGTGCCACATCTCCCCCGGACAGGACTGTCCCAGGAGGAGGTCGGTGGTGCTGAGGTTCAGCTTGCAGGGGCTGAAGGTCTACGGTGCTGATGGGGAGGTAGGGGGCTGGTGGGCTCAAGGGGGAAGGGGAAGGGGTACTGGGGAGCAGGGGGGCTGAGTAGGGGGTCAGGGCTGTTACGGCAGGGATGGGAGGGTCGGGGTGCTGGGGAGGAGGATCAGTGGTGCTGGGGAGGGGAGTCAGGGATGTTGGGAGGCCTCAGGGGTGTTGGGGAGTGATGGGGGGGTCAAGGGTGCTGGGGAGGGGAGTCAGGGTCTGAGCAGAGGGGTCAGGGTTCCTGGGGTGGTCAGGTCACGGGTGCTGGGGAGGGGGTCAGGAATGCTGGGAGAAGGGGTCAGAGATGCTGAGGGGGTCAGGGATGCTGGGGAGGTGTCAGTGTTCTGCTGAAAGGGTGCTTGGGGGGGCCTGTACCTCTCTGAGCATTGCTTTTCTCTTGAGAAGCTGTTTTGTGTGTGCAAATAGGGGTGACCCTGGGGGGGCCCAGGGGTGCTGGGTGCCCCTGACCCCCCTCCCGGTCCCGCAGACGCTGCTGATGGCACACGCACTGCGCCGGATCCTGTATAGCACCTGGAGGCTCCCCGACCGCCAGTTCGCCTTCGTGGCCCGCAACCCCCACAGCCCCCCTAGCACCCTCTTCTGCCACCTCTTCGTGGGGCTCCCGGGAGAGGTGGTGGCCCAACAGCCCCACACCCCCAAAACACCATCCTTTTTTTTTTTTTAATATTTGCACGGACCGTCTTTCGCCTCCCCCAGGTCCAGACCCTGCACCTCCTGCTCTGCCGCTCCTTCCAGCTCTGCTACCTCCTGGCGCACCCCGAGGAGCAGGCGGGCGAGGGGGAGCTCCCGGGGCCGGGGGTGCTGCGGGAGCCCCTCAACCCCGAGGAGGTGTCACGAAATGTCAACGCCCTCGTGTCGTTCCGACGCCTGCCCGCGCCCGCCGGCCTCGGCCCGCTGGGCCCCGGGGTAGGTGCCCCTGCCCTGCCCCGGCTGCTGCTCCTTTGCACGTCTGCGTGCGCGGTGGTCTCACACCTGGGATTTCCACACGGTGCTTTCTTGCTCGGCGCTTTGCACGAGTGCTTTGGCACAGCCCGTTTGTGCACGGGGTCTCGCGTGGCTTTTTTTGAGCGGCCTTTCCTTCTCACGGCTTCTCATAGAATATTCTGAGCTGGAAAGGACCCACAAGGACCGTCAAGGTCCATGTCCTGGCCCTGCACAGGACAGCCCCGTTTCTTTCCCAGCAGTCTGTGTACGGTGCTTTTAGCAGAGGGGTTTTTTTGCACAGCGTCTTCCCAGGCAGCTCTTGCACGGCCTTTTCTCACGTTTTGTCACACCACACATTATTACCTGGTGTCTTGCATGGTGTTTCCTTGCACTTCCTCTTTGTGCAGCCTGTCTTTGCACAGTGCTGCATGCGCAGTGTTTTTCACAACCTTTTCTCACACGGTATTTGGAGAGTCGCACTTTGCAGGGCCCGTCCAGCACAGCCCGTCCCCACGCGTTGCTTTGCACACCCTGTTTTAAACGGCTTTTCCTTGAGCGCCTTTCTTGCCTGGCGTTTGGCATCGGCCAATTTGCACAGAAATTTTTTTGCACAGCGATTTTGCAGGAGGTTTTACAGTGCATTTTTTCCTTGGTGTTTTTGCATAGCACTTTCTTTTCCATGGCATGTTCTTGTATAACTTTTTTTACACAGCATTATTTCTTATAACTTTTTTACATGGCACTTTTTGCACAGTGGTTTGCATGGCTGTTTTGGCGTGGCATTTCTTGCAGAGTGTTTTTACACAGTGGGTTTTCTTCACAGCTCTTTTTGCACTGTGTTTTTGCATAGCATGGCAATTTTTTGCATGGCATTTTTCCACGGTGTTTTGCATGGCATTTCTTCCGCACATTATGTTTTGCACAGGTTTTTTTGTGTGTGGCATTTTCTGAACAGCATTTTTTGCAGGGCGATTTTTGCACGGCGTTTTTTGCATGAAATTTTGCACAACATTTTTTGCATTGCATTTTCCCCACGGCGTTTTGCACTTTTTGTTTGTTTGTTTTTTTCTTCACACTATTTTGTTTTGGGGGTTTTGCATGGCGTTTTGCACAGCTTTTTTGGTGTCGCATCCTTTGGAGAGCATTTTCCGCGTGGTGTTTCGCGTGACGTTCCCCACGGCCAGAGCCCCCGGGCCGCTCTCCAGCCTGTCCATTCCCCAGGACCGGCGGCCGGAGGCGGAGGGCAGAGCCTGGCGCCTGGGGAATCCCTACTGCTCGCCGGTGCTGGTGCGCAAGAAAGCCATTCGGAGCAAAGTGCTGCGCTCGGGAGCCTACCGGGACTGCGGGGGCGAGGGACAGCTCCACCAGCAACCCCGCGACGCCAGTGAGTGCCGGGGGGGAACTGAGGCACGGGTACACACACAGACCCAGTACCACGGGGGGTTGGGAGCGAAGAGGGGATTAACGGGCTCCCGCAGCGGCGGCGGGAGGGGAGAGCAAAGGGGCGAGGAGCTTGGCCTTCCTGCCCGAAAACGAGAGCGTCCTCGCCGAGAGCGTGTGGGCCTTCGCCGGCATCGCCAGGTGAGTGCGTGTACGCGAGCACCTGACCCCCGGCACCCCCAGCCCTGCGCCCACCCCGGCCCCTGCCCCACCCTCGACCCCTGCGCCCACCCC
>VWPU01021245.1:0-16845 GCA_013398955.1 Callaeas wilsoni
CCTCCCTCCCTCCCTCATCCAATAATGCATTCTCAAAATCAAATAGTAGATTCAATTCCGTAAAGTTGCAGAAATGGTGTAGGTCTGTTCAGTCTTCTAACTTTATGGTTGTCGTGGTTATGGAGACAAGGAGTGGAGTTTCTATCACTGCATAATTCCACCCGCATCATGGCAGGGGAGTGGTTTTGGCAGGACGAAGTGGGAGACTGGAAGCTGAAGGGACTTCAACTTTTTGCCATCTGTAGGACTTGAATTATTAAAACAATTTAGCTACAATAGCTGATTATTTCTAAAGGTATCCTCCTGAGAAAAGTCCCCAATCAGTTCTGCTTTAAAGATTTGTGAAGACCAAGAGACAAATCAGCTTACGAACTGTGGGAGTGAAAACTCAAAATTGCTAGAGCTCAATGGAAATATAAAGATCTCACTCCAGATTTCTCTCAGCTGTTCTACATAGTTTGCACTCCTTCAACTTGCTCAGTATACTCCAAACCACAGCTGCAACAGGGAGAACAGAGTCTAATGGAAAAAGTGTGTGATCTAGTATGAAGCAGAGGATGAGATCGGACCCATGAGGTCTTTTAGATTACACTTGTGCCAGCAGTTATAATCCTAAAATGCATTGTCTTTTCGGGTTCTGTTTCTTTGAAAGAAAAGAATTTATGTACGTATATATGTATATATGTGTGTATATATACATGTCTATATATGTGTATATATATGTATGTATATATATGTATCACACACATGTACACATATGGATACATTTATGCATATACATTTATGTGAGCATGTATATATGTGTGTATAGATATATGAGGATCACTACAAAGGAAGCACTGAAAGTATGTTGATCACCAGCTCATTTGGTTGTGGCCCAAAAATCCAAGTCGGAGAGCTTGAAGCTTGTTACCAGGGCTTCATTTGCTGGCATGTGTTTATGTTCTGTCTGCTGTCGATCTTTGGGAGTTAGTCAGTACTCCTTGGGCAATATCACAGACCTCTCCTTCATACTCTCCCTGTGCTGAAGCCAAGCAGAAAGGCTCATGGAACCAGTAGCAGTAGTGACCCTTAGCAAGTATCTGCCACAGACAGGAACTCTAGACACACAATATAGCTTTTCTTTCTCAAAGGCACAGACTAGCCCTATTCAGGTGCTTAATTATTCAGGTTAACTGTAGGAGAAATAGAAGTTTTGTCTATTCCCTGGATAAATTAAAATGTCACTGTATTAGGACCAGGTAAAAAGTACCAGAGAATCCTAATATTTAGCTAGGCAAGCAAAAAGCCATTTTGCAATTTATTAAAAGTACTTTAATGAATAATACACACTGTTTGCTTTTGGGAAAGTGTTAGAAGTCTTGTAAGCACATGTAAAAATATTTCCTTGTTAAATTTTTTCGAGGGATATTGAATTAAAAATACCTCTTGAACAGCCTTGTGCACAGAAGTTTTTTGTTGGTGTAAAGTGTTATACTTCTGTTTAAATAAAGTGATTTAAAAAAAAAAAAAGTACACAGAATCAGGGAATCATTAAGGTTGAAAAATACCTCTTAGGGCTTCAAGTCCAGCTGTTAACATAGCACTGCCAAGTCTACCACTAAACCATGTGCCTCAGTGCCATAGACATACATTGTTTTAACACTTCCAGGAATGGTGATTCCACCACTCCCCTGGGCAACTTGTTCCAATACCTGACCTCTCTTTGAACTTCAGCACCTCCAAGTTCATATCAAAAGATTGTGCATTAGTTAAAGTTGATTATAACATAGTCTGCCATTATTCAAGGCTCTTCACATATCTTCTGTCAGCGCACTACCTTCACAGCAGCTTTGCTATTCCAGTATTGCCTTACCCTCAGTGATGACTGCCAATTTTGCCTAACTATGTAGTCTACCTACAAGACTTTGAAAGTATCTAGTGGGCAAAACTGTTTCCTGGAGAAAGGTCACTTCACCATCTATCATCCAGCAGCTTCTCAGTTCAGGAGGGGCCTGTTGTTTATACACCAGGCTTAAAAGGGCTGTTAAATTTTTATTTGCAACTATTAATCATCTTAAGTTTCTGCTAGATTTTGGTGAAATATTCTTGCTTAATCACAGATATGCTGAAGGCATGCTGGAAAAAATGCACCAAAGACTCCCAAGTAAGATTTCTTTTGACAACTATAATGTAGGTTCAAATTTTCTGTAACAAGATACAAGGGATAATTTATTAAAAACAGAAAGGAATGCACAGTTATGGAAATTCAGAGAGGATTTTTTTGTCTTTTTTTTTGACTATACAGAAAATATTTTACTTCAAAGGCAGTTGTCAGGTATCTCAGGCCTTATATTTAATGACATCTTGTCACTGCTCCAGTAGGAAACTTTAATATTGTATAATGGCTACCAATCCAAGAAAAACAGGTTTTCTTTGAATTTGAGCATTCTCTTTCAGCTTTTGCATTCCAAACATTTCAACTCAGGAATCAGTAAATAAACTTTACTAGAAATAAAAGCTGAGATTGTTAAAAGTTCATTGTAATTAATGGACATTATGTGATTTGGCCCCAGCTACCACTAAAATTCCCTGATCAGTATATCGCCTAGTATTAATGAAAAAGTAGAATGAAAAAGTAGGAAACAAAAGCTGTAGATGTCGAAAAACTGAACTTTTTCTTTTCCTATGGCAGTGATAGAAGGCCTGTATGATTTATTACTGCTAGCAAATCTAAACTATGCAGCAGCTTGCACAAATAGCAGCTTAGCGGCTGCTGGAGATGCCAGAACAGCTGCTTTACAGATACCTCAGTGCAAAAGACTAAGTTGGTGGTTAATGTGGCAAAGGCAGGTGATACTGCAGGTATGTATCTGCACAGATTCAAATTTAGTTGCTTAACCTGAGAGGTTAGAGCCTGTAGGATGTATATTGGCTGTAGGCTACCATAGATATTTTGTATTTCTTTTTCTCAGTATTAGCTGGACATGAGTTTAACTTCTGAGGATCATTTTGGCTCAGCTTTGAGAGGGCAAAATAATTTCAAAGAAACTTTTGTGGATTTTCTTTACAACCACTCCCTGGTCATAAATCTTCAAATGGAGATGCTTGCAGACCTGAAGCACTGCTAGCTCTATGGTCCTCATAGCTGGTTCCTGATCTATAGGCCAGCAAATGGTTTGCCTGTAAGGGTGTTCTCTTGTGAGAACACACCCCTGACAAGTGTATTTAAAAAAGACTTCAGTACAGATCACCCCACAAATGTGACATTAATTTGTAAAGGGGACAGAAGAATGGGTAAGAAAGAGCTCCTGAAGGATGAGGACCAGGAATATACAGGAATGATACCCTGAGACAAGCTGAATGAAGATGGGGAATCATATGCTATGACATCATAAATGAAGGAGTTTGAAAGGCAGATACATTCGCCAAGCGGCCAGATGAAACTGTCGGAAGATGCAAAGCCTTTCTTTATGAATTTTTTTGCTAGCTGGTCCCTTACCACTCCTTTCCGAAAATCAGAGCTCTACATGCAGTGTCAGCAAGGAGGCTTGAAACGGACAATCACTTCAAAAAGAGCACAGCAGCTCAAAGTATCTGAGATACTTTACAGCAGTGAGCCTGCCTACAGATCTCAAACAGAACACTAGAAGAAGACTGTAATGAGCAGGATATGAGGGTCACAACATTGTTGACTGAGTCATTGTTCCTGTACCACACTCTGGAGTGTCCTAACCATGTGTGTGCTTGGTGTGATCCCGAGGAGAAGAGAAGGAAGGTAAAATAGATAGAACACTGTCCGTTTTTCTTTGGAAGCTTCTCTGCTTTGCAAAAATAAGTTAAGGTGGCTTGGGTCAGTGAGGTATCTGGTGATGGAGTAGTCTATAACTCTTCATGTACTTTAAATAAAACAGACATTGAATAGAATACTTGAGCATTACTTGGAGCTGGGACTGAAATTTGAGATTCCCTCTTCCCAGGTGAGTACTGGAAACCACAAAACTGGGATCTTGCCCACTCCAGGCTGAGGATCCTGAGTTGCTTCTCTACCTAGTCTTCAGTATTTCTTACTGGCTTAGTATCAGTGGCTCAAAGTGCTGATTCCTCCTGGCAGACTCCTAGGAAATTTTGGCCCCCATTCTAAGATGTCTAATTCAGCTGCTGCAGTATGGTAAACAGGCTTAACACAGACTGCAGTACTTCCACTCAAGGGGCTTAGGTGCTTGACTCTAATAACTCCTCAAAATCTAGCCCTGTGACTATAATAGGACCCTGTTGGAAAATGAACAAACTGCCTGCCCTTGGGAGAAGAATGTCCCCATGCTTTTCCGGTACACCAAGAAAAATGAATATTCATTTGATCATTAAATTTAAAATGCAATGACTTCTCAAGAAGTACAGTACATGTTGTCAGGCCAAAGCCAGTTCTGATCTCAAGGTATTATTAAAGTTTCGACATTTTGGCCCCTACTGATTTCCTTCATGCGATTCTTAGAACTATTACTCAGACAGTCCATGTTAACTGGCAGATGCCCAATGGCAATATATAAGTACATATTTTACCACAGTTTCTGAACTGGGTAATTGATGGATTAAAAGAGCGAGTATGAAAAGAACACCAGCTTGTTCTTAACCTCCCCTTCTAGGCTTGAATCTATTATTGGTGCAAAAGAACAAACCTGTAACCTTTTCAGTATTCCCGATATCTTCGACAAGTATTGTCACTCTTAGTTGGGTTTTTTTTTAATTTGGAAGCTCCTAAACCTGAAGAAAATCAGAAACATTTATGCAGTACTAGTAAAGAGAGGGGGTGGATTACTGGGGACCCAGCTTCTGGACCAGCTGTACTATGTACTGTTTCTATGTGTAACGAGGAAACAAACACCACCTGCTTCATACTGCCAGGTGCAACAAGAAAGGGTTTTCCATTGGCACAAGTAGAGAAAGCACAGTACCTTCAAAATCAATGGCAAATCTCTCAATTCATATTATAATATGTAGCATAATATTTTGTACCAAGGCTTCTCTGAAAACTGCCTCTTCAAATATGACTAAGAAGCAAACTTGTGAATTTTGAATCACATTAGACATAGGAAGCTTTTACCACTCTTTTCTTTTGAAACATTTTCATTAGCATATCACCTGAAAAGAGACTCACAAGCCTTTTTATTTTCCATCTTTACAGGGGTAAATTTCAGCCTGAGTTTTAAAAAATCATTTTAATGCTTTCTTGAAGTGTAAAGTAAGCCAAGTCTCAAACCCAGGATTCCAAGTGAATGTAACTAGAGCTTCAAAACAAAGCAGGCACAATTTCCTGATCCATACTGTTGCCTTCCACCAATAGACAAACACTCTGAAATTTCCACTCTGTGCACTGTATTTGTGTAAGTGTAATGCATTCTGTTAGAACAGGATGGTCAACTCTAAGTACAGAAAAATTGTGAGTCAGGCTCTTTCTTCACAATCTATAGGGTTACAGTGAAAAAAAAATGTTTCTTTAATTTGCCTTTTTTTTGAAATGTCAACCTTTTGAATGTTATATTTTATACTTAATCTCTTTAGCTACAATTACAGGACCTGTTTGTTTTTAAACAAAATCTGACACTTTCACATAATAGAATGAGTTTGTCCAATGAGTTGTAAGAAAAAACAACATATATCACAAGAATTTTATCACAACAGTTGGCAGTGCTTTTGAGCTGTCCACAGCTCTTGCTGATTTGATCTACTTGAACACAGCCTCTTATATTATTTATATATATACGAAGATATGATAATAATTTATTTTTTGGTTTTTCTAGGATAAGCCAATGTAAGTAGCCCAGTGAACCTTATTTAATAAAACCTATCACTCCATGCATAAAGAAGCTTTAGAATCTGGCGGATAGAAAGCCAATATTCAGACGTGTTCTTCTTTTTGTCCCACAGAATGATGCCTGGATTCAGATGAGAAGTAATAATACCCATTTTCTTTTTCAAATCCTGCTGAAAAATCTCCATTTCCTTCCTGATATTTGCATAATGAACAAAATCTTTGGCAGTTTGCCAGGTTAACTGCTTGTCACATAACAGCCAGGCTGAATGGGAACCCTGAGAACAGGCTGTCTCCTCGTGAGGGTGGAAAAGCTCTAACCTCCCAAGAATCTCTTCTTTTAATTACAGTATATAATCCAAATAATTAGTCTTTTCTCTGAAAAAATCCCCTCACCACACTCTACTTCCTTCAAGCTGGATAAGATCCAACAAGACTCCCCCCAACCTTCTATGTGGCCTTGTGGGGAAAAAAGACCCCTATTGCTGAGAGGTAGTTGGGTAATTTAAACAGTTCTTCATGACTGAATATTTAGGTTTCATTTCTTATTGCTCATACTAGGTTCCTAGGCCATGCCTGAAAACATTCTTGCAAAATTTAAAGCATTTGAATGTTGTAGGTAAACACTATAGTTTTTAAGGAACGTTCCTTTACACCTCAACTCTGCCCAAATTATTTTTGAATTATGATATCCTCTTCAACTGAGCAAGTCTGCGAATTCTAACTAAAATGTCATGCAAAATTCGAATGGGAATGGGAGCTGTATTTTTTTTAGAAAGCTGATAAGTGGAAAATAGATAATACTATGGTTGGTATTAGTAACTTAAATAAGCCTCAGTAATCTGTTAATGTTCTTCCTATAGTATCCTAAATATTGTTTTGTAAAGCAAGGCCCTGCAGGTGAGGGTAGGAATTTTGACATACTTTTCTGTCTCTAAACCTCACTACCTAGTCGTTCTTAGAAGTATATGTATCTTCCCTAACTTGCCATACAGCTTAGTACCTCAGAAGCTATAGCTTCTGACCTTATTCAATCTGCTCATATTGTTCCTCAGTAATCTTCTTTAATACCCCCAGAGTAAACGCATATAAAGAAATTGTAAGAATTATGGAACAGCTTTACTCCAAGGGATATGGAGCTTTCAGGATGTAGATTCTTTCATTCTGTGAGTACATGCCTCAATAAGAAGTTTGCTATTTCCTCTTAAGGTACTGAGTACTATACACAAGTCTTGGGAATAAGGACATTGTCCATGGTCAATGGGCACAGCGTAGAAAACAGGAAGGCTCTTGTGTTTTTACTATACTTAGAGCCAAGAGCTAGTTTCCGCACTAACGACAGGAAATGTTGAGCAATAAGAGTCTTGCTCCAAAAATGACATTGAAAATTAGATGTTGAAATGCTCCCTCTAAATTATAGGGGAAAGGATTTAGGCAAATAGTAAGTGAAACAGTGAATAGCAAATTAGCTAGGAAATAATTTCTATTAGGAAAATAGAAAAGTCATTACATTTTTGTGTTTCCTGGTGAGGCCCATCAAATACCTCTGCATTCCAAAGCAATAATGCTTGTCCTTGCATTCTGGTAAATCTCCCTAAAGGATGGTCAGACAAAGCATGCTTACTTTACCAAAGCACACTTACTTTACGAAAGCACACTGTTCAAGATCCAATAGGCTAGTTTTTGGCCAAAGAGTCAGCACAGTTGAATTATTTCTAAAGCTTAAATCACATTGTGAACTTTTTACACGATGTACACCAGAGAAAGGACTAGGTAGCATTTTTGGTTTTTTGGAACACTTTAATTATAAATTAAAGGTCAGGTGATGTTGTTTCCACCTTAGAGTGCAGAGAGGATAAGACGGTACTTAATCAGAAGGGAAAGAATTCATAAAGGTCCACTGAATTATACTCACGTAACCATTTAAGAGCCTAAAGATATAATAGATTTGACTCTCTGGTTCAACTTAGGAAAAGCTGCTATACTCCAGTAATGAAACTCAGTTTAGTGTCTTCTTTGAGAATATTACTTTGATTTAGAAAGCCAGTTGGCTCCAGACCATCACATACATGGAAGGGGATTGAAAACACCTGTAATTATTTTTTAATAGCACTACAATATTCTCTGGTAACATGACATGCAAGAAATCAGAAAAAACCCAAGCAAAATGGAGAAGAAGAAATAGAAAAAGAAAGGAAAAAAAAACAAAGTTAAGAACAGCTAAGAACTTAAAAGCTGACTGCTTATTCTCACTCAGTAACTGGGATTGTGACAATAAAGACGGTATTCTTCTGACCCAATTGGGTATGGTAAATTATGAATTACCATTCCTTTATAATCACTGGAGAGAAAGATACACTTCCAAGAAGCAATATATATCCTACAAAAGAAGACAACTGAAATAGGTCAAACAAAGCTTTTTCCAGTGCGTGTAACTTTGTGTCTCACTTTTGACTATTGAATATACCATATTCACCATTGTAAAATCATGTGAGAAGCCTAGCTCTAAAGACCAAAGTAAACAGTAACATGTGATTGCTGCCTAAAGAATGTATTATCTCTGTACTTCCGTGCAAAAGTCTCAATAACAATGGGGGGGAAAGGCAGGATTTGAAACTACATATTCATATTCTACCCTATTGACCATATGAACAAAATCTGTCTTACTTGTCTGGAAGAACTGTATAAGTTATCAGGAAAATAAGGCAGAGAAACTTGGAATTTTAAGTAGTTTATAGACACAATTCTTCCGCACTCTTGTATTATGCCCTGTCTCATTTTCCTAAGAGAAACAAACGCACTAAATACATTACTTACAGCTTTCCAGTGCAGCCAGATCTGTCATTCTAAATACAATTCACTTTAATACCAAGCATGCAACTCACATTTGTAATCCATTCCACAGTCAAGTATTGTAAAATATATTAAAGCAAGGTGCAAAATATCTTCTCTTGAGAAAACCTCCTGGTTTAGATTTGAGTCATCAAGCATAATATTTAGATAATGTTGAGAATATTCCCTGAGCTCAACGTGAGTTTTGGTGTGGTAAAAAGAGATTAGAATTCAGAAGATACCAAGAAAAGAGAGAAGCATTTATCTGACTTTTAAAAATGAATATAAGCTTGCATTTGAAGTTGAGCAAATGTTCTAAGGAGTCTTGATCACATGAAAAGCAATGAAGGTATATTAATCATATGAATATCTCTGTATTTCTTTTGAGTGTAAGTTGTCAAGTCATCTTTTCTCTGTATTCTTTGTCCTTTTTCTATAAAGGAAACTTCCTCTCTTTGGGATAAAGTGTTCAACATTGCACGTAAGTCTTAATAAGTGGGTATATCGTTGTTACACAAAGGTCTCTTTCCTGAGTGGTGATTAAGCAATATAGAGCCCACTGTTGGGACTATACAAGTAGGATTATGACCCTCTTTTAGATTGAACACCATCAAGTTGTACCTGCCATTCCATTGCCTGGTCATTCAGTATTGTCAGATAGTTCTTGATCAGTTTATTTGACAAGTCTGAATAAATTGCATGACTTGAAAAGTTTGTCACCTCACTACTTCAGATTGTGCATGTGCAATTCAAGAATCTGGGTCTCAGCAGTGATTTCTGGGGTATATTTGGGATAACTTTTCACTTTAAAACCAGATATTTTTGATACTATCCTGTATTTCCTCTTTTTTGATTTGTTATTCCCAAAAAAAACCCAACCCAACCTTTCGGTGGTGATTTGGCTGCTTTCAAGAGTGTTTAGGGAAGGACCTTTCCAAAAGCTTTGGAAATACAAGTACAAATCTTTAACACAGTGCTTGTACTTGTTAGAAAATTTTCGTGTAGCTATCAGGTCTTGTTTTCATAAAACACAAATTAAAGGAAAACTTTTTTTTAGTCTTTTATTTTGTGGAAAGAAGTTGTTTATGATCACTCAGCTTGCTTTCAAAAACTTTTTTAAAAAAGGAATTTTTAAAAAAATGGTAAATTTTAAACCAAATTAGAATGGAAACAGTGGAAATCTTGAAGAAAATGAAACTCTCAAAGTTACTGGTCCATAAATAAACTGGAAGAGAGCAGCAGGACTGGTTATTCTGTAACTGTGGGAAAGACTGCAATAAGGCACCGGGGGAGAATCTTACAAATCATACAAACGTAGGACCATTCTCTATATTAGGCACTAGAGAATACACACTTGAGACAAACCTTGTAAATAGGGAAAGCATTCATCCAGCTTTTGTTTTATAGGAAACCATGTTTCCTTAGTGCCAGTCCTGAAGGACCTTAAGCCAGGATATATCTGCTGGAGAGCTAAAAAAAATTCTAACCCGGAGCTCCTATTTCTCCATTCAGAATGACAACGTCTTGGGCAGACATTTACATGAAACAATAATATTACAGAGTTCACTAGAAGGAAATCAAATTGTTCATTATAATCAGTGCTACAGTGCTCATTTAGCTTTATTGCTGAAATAGACTGGTTTGCGGGATGCCAAGTCTCAGATCAAAACTAGGATTTTAAATTTCAGTGGAAAGTTCCTTGCAGTGCTGCTCACTCTACTCTAAAGAGGTGAATTTTCTGTAAAGTAGAATTATAGGAAAAATGAAAGAGAGAAAGATCTGAAAGTTATTCTGAGGTGTAAAGAACCTCAGATGCTGTATAACGTGTGACTACATTGCCTAGGACTCCTCAGGACTGTCAAAGAAAGCACTAATGCTTGGCGGAAGAGGTGATTTAAGTGGTGATTTTTCATAATTTCTTGTAACATTTTCCTTAAGAAGTGAGAAGCACCTATAAAACTGCACAGGTAGTATTT
Organism: Callaeas wilsoni; assembly: GCA_013398955.1. Classification (NCBI taxonomy): domain Eukaryota; kingdom Metazoa; phylum Chordata; class Aves; order Passeriformes; family Callaeidae; genus Callaeas; species Callaeas wilsoni. Next base: position 10,600 of record VWPU01021245.1, read on the forward strand.
AAAATCAGATTCCTCACATTATTTATGATAGAAAGAGTTTCTCCTTCCTGTCTCAAATGTAAATTGGACATGGTGGCAAGCACACAAAAAAGTCTCCATGGATGCAATGAACTTAATGTGAATTTTTACTCTTGTGACCTAGAACTAGAAGCAGTTCCTAGAAAATGGTGGATCTCCACAAATATCCCCTTTTTATAAGTTAATTAAACTACCAGAAGCAGTCATACTATTATGGTCCAGGATTTCTACCATCCATAGTCAGCTGTAGCATACTACTGCCATCATGTGTTCAGCTCTCTCAGGGTATAGTCACACAATCATTTTGAAAACAGCTGAAGTGGTTTCAGATATTTCTGCCTTTCAGCTATTATTTACTGCACTGTGGCTGGAGCTTTCTGTCCCTGACAGAAAGGAGCAGAAGAGGAGAAATTGAACCTCTATCTGCAGTGTCACTTGTGTGCCTTAGTCAGCTCAAAGGATGTTATACTGGTCTGTATTACAAGTGTCTGATAAGTTATGGCTCAAGCAAGCAGAAGATGAAAGCAAAGCTCCTGGCCATTTGGGAATTGTCAGTATATGTTAAATAGAGTACACTCTAGATTTTAGGTGTTGTTCAGGAATAAGACCTGTGGGAAACATAAGATTCATATCTGTAACTGATGACTAGTCTCCAAACACTCCAGTGTTTGAAGATAACATGTCTTGAAACACTTGGCTCTTTTCCTTTTCCTCCCTCTGCTATTTTGAAAATACATCACCTGCAGTTAAAGTAGCTTCTCAAGCTACCACTGAAATGGGCTGCAGCCTTATCAATCCAGAGATCCCTGGATTCAAAGATCCCAGGAGAACTTTCATCACTACTTGGGGGTATGTTCATGTGGAAAGACACGCACATGAACATATTTTAAGTCTGAAAAAACTGTGTCTTCCCATTACTTTTATATGCTGCAAGGTTTCAGTTTAACTTTGACCATTAACTTGCTTCTGGAAACAACAAGTAAAGGTGTCCTTATTTATGCACCTTGAGCCCTTATGATCAAAAACCATCAGCCATCCACACTCTACCCTCTAAACTGTCCAGTTGAGATGCAGGGAAAAAAGAGTGACTGCTAAGGCATAGAGCAAATCCCCTGTCTAAATCTACTGTAATTTACCTTTTCGATGCAATTCTGTTCCCATCTCTATCTCGCAATGGAATAGAGCAGAAAAAGTGCTTCCTACTTTCAGACCGAAGAAGCTGCTATATTTTGGATTGTTACTGCTTTCCACCTAGAAGAAGATCCCTGCTGTTTTGGGAGTGTACTGCTTCTGGAGCATCCTCAGGTACAAAATTCCACATGTCATCCTTGCACTACAAGCACTGCATAAATGACAAATAAAAGATGAAGAACAGAAAAATTAGCAAAATTAATGTAATGCAACATGCAGTAGTGGTATACCTTGGCCACATTCCTGAAATCTGACATTGTTTTGAATGACATCTTTGTCTCTGCACTGGACAGACAGGGATCTGATGGATGGAACACCCACTGAATAAGGAATTGGCTGGATGGTCACACTTAAGAGTAGTGGTCAATGACTTGATGCCATCTAGAGGAACCTTGACAGGCTTGAGTGGTGGGTCTGTGCCAATCTCATGAAGTTCAGCAAGGCCAAGTATAAGGTCCTGCATCTGGGTCAGGGCAATCCCAAGCACAAATACAGGCTAGGCAGGGAATATATTGAGAGAAGCTCTGAGGAGAAAGACTTGAGGGTGTTCGTTGAGCAGAAACTCAACCTAAGCCAGCAATGTGCGCTGGCAGCCCAGACAGCCAAACATATTCTGGGCTGCATCAAAAGTAGCATTGCCAGTGGGTTAAAGGAGATTATTCTCCTCCTCTGCTCTGCTTTTGCAAGACCCTGTCTGGAGTACTGTGTCCTACTCTGTGGTCCCCAATTATAAGAAGGTTCTGGATTTGCTGGAGCAGGTCCAGAGGAGGGCTGTGAAGATGATCAGGGGACTGGAGCACCTCTCATGTGAAGACAGGCTGAGACATTTGGTGTTGTTCAGCCTTGAGAAGAGAAGGCTCCACAAAAGACTTCATAGCAGCCTTCAAGTATGTAAAGGGGATCTGCAAGAAAGCTGGGGACGAGCTAGCGAATTAAACTAGATATAATACTATGATAGTGGTGAGACACTGGCACAGGTTGCCCAGAGAAGTTGTGAATGCCTGATTCCTGAAAGTGTTCCAGGCCAGGGTGGACAGTGCTTTGAGCAATCTGGTGTGGTAGAAGGTGTCCCTGCCCATGACAGGCGGGTTGGAACTGAATGTTCTTTAAGATCCCTTCCAACCCAAACTATTCTATGATTCTATGAAATTGTATGGGAACCACAAATAACTCACGAATAGTTAAGTGTCCTTTAATGCCTTCAGATGATGGGCAAGCTACAGGTAGTAGATTGCTGAACATATATTCTAGTTATGTAAAACAACATCATCTTTCTTTGAATTTATTAGTGCCTGAAGTAGAGTTGTATGTAGAGGAGAAGCAAATAAACTTCAGTAAACACGCAAAATCAAGGAAAAATGCAATATATCTTTTCTGGGGTCATAAGCTAGTAATGAAAGCAAACAAATCACAACAGTATAATATTTTTTCCATAGCTTCTAAGTTTGGAAACATCTCTAATCTTTCAAGTTTAAAAAAAAAATAAGGGAAAACAAATATAGATTTTAAGTGGAAATACCATACATATGAAAGTGTCCACTAAGCACATTTTTTTATTTTTTATTTTTCTTATTTATTTTTCTATTTTAAGTAAAATACTTACAAAATAATTATAATCCAAAGCCTGTGCACTAGACAATTCACTTTTGCATTCTTGCTGTCATTGCCAACAGTTTCTTCTTTGAAGGTCTAACCTCAAGTGCCGGTCTTAGCCTGCTAATGCTACATTCTCTTGATCAATTTCCAACAACAAAATTCTGCAAAATAGTTTTTCTGTTTTTAAGATTCAAGTTTCATTTGGAGCTTGCAGTCAAAGGAATTTGGAAAGAATGAAATGAAAATATTTTTGGTTTTACACAGCTCAGCACCATCTTTGTTATTTATTTAACCATTTAGAGTTTGAACTTTTGGATTCTGTTTTATAGTGCTGATAGAAAATAATTGCATTTGGATTTATTTTAAACTTTTTATTTTTCACAGATTAATGTTTATTTCTACCTTTATCCTAAAAGAAAAGTTAAAAGAAAATGGCCTTTTCCCATTTTCTAAGTGATTGAATCAGTTACTCTGGATGAGTACTTAAATTAATTTCCCAAAAAATGGGTTTGAGTCACTGACAATTTCATGATAAAGTGAAGTAAACAAGTTATTTAAAAATAAAGAATTTTAAAAATGTTGCACAAGAGTTATTCATTCTAAAGCATACTTTCGATAGAGAGCTAGACTTCTTTTTCACCCACACATAAAGAAATATGTGTGCAAACGAGAATGGACATGCATATGCAGTCATGCAAAGAAAGAACCCATGGACTCAGATATATTTTTTATTTTAGTTGCTATTAAGGTATTTTCCTTCAAGCTTCACTTCTTCCTAAGATTTCCCTAAATTCCTTCCAGTACATTTTTTCTGTACCCTTGCAAGGAGTTTAAATAACAATAAATGAGAATTGTCATCTTCACACAGATTTTTCTTCCCTGTCTTATATATATTTTCATCTCATGAGCTGCCTTTTCCAGAATTACTCCCTTACCTCAAACTACTAATGTGGGATGAACGACTTCCAAAACTGACATTAAAAAGACGAGAGGTAGAATAAGGGATATTAGGGTCAAAACCACCTCCATAAAAACCCCCAAAATAAAGATATTCTACCTATAGAAGTGGGTATCTCTATCTTCATTGAGAATTATGTCCTTTAAATCCATTGAAACCATGTGGAGTGCATTGAATAATAAGCTATTCAATTTCTGATGCGTGTGGAAGACTGCATTTGAAAACACACAGAGTATGTCACATACCTTGATTATTTCCTACAAAATGTGGGTGTTTAAAAAACCTACAATCTCAGTAGAGAACTGTGGAAAAAATTAATGAGATCTGAAAGTTCTCCTCTTTCAGTTATACTTGTAGTACATGTAATACAACTGGAGAATAACCTGAAGAAAACATTTTTAAAAAAAATCAACGTTTTTTACCACTATGATACTAAGAGAATTTAGCAAGAATCATGCAGTATCCATGTAGTTTAATACAAAAATTTCTTCAATTATAGGAGTAGGAGGAATCAGTTCTAGCTCTTTTATAGCCTCTCTAAAAGCAGTGAAAGCTTTTGCCAATTTAAAAATCGTGATGCTCTTCTATTTAACTTTCATAGTTGAATGTTTAAAATAATGAGAGTAAATATATCTTTATGATTTAAAGGTAACTAGTAAACGCAAGAAGAAAGATTGATGTTAGGTATGGTCTTTTGTCTAATTGGCTATTTTACTTCGTGTTAATGTTGCACAGAAGAATATGACATTTAAATCTGTTTTCTTAAATCGAAAGAAAGAAAAAATAAATGGTGTGCCTTAAAATAAGGTACGCTGCTAGCTTAAATGAAAGTATTTTTAGCAAAAACAATACTGGAAACTTTCAGGCAAAGTGTCTTGAATTTTCCAGTTCTTTGAACTATGTTTCACACTGGCATTAACATGTTTTTTCTGGCTCTTAACAGAACACATGCTGAGAGCTGATGCATTTTTTTTTATTTGCACCAGTTGTTTCAGTGAATGCTGCACATTCATCTACAACTTAACCAGAGAGTGCAATTCTCTGTATAACTTGACTACAATATTCCAGCCTTCATCAACATCATTTTGTCAACAACAGTCTATTACAGTTTCAGGCTTCTAGCTTGAAGAGCCAAAACATAAGCAAAGAAAAAGCTAAACTGACATTATTTTTAATCTTCAGATTGTTCTGATCTTGAAAAGAGCAACCATAAATTCCAATTTCTTTCCTCTCAGTGTATTTTCCCATACTACATTCTCTATATTGGCTTTCAATGAAATCCTCTTGTGTAAGTGGTCTTCCAGTCTGGTACTTATATCTCAATGACCTACTGATTTCTTATGTGCTGGTCTTGGCTATATGGTCTTCAGATTGAGATACACAGCAATTTTTAAGAGCAGTTAGTTGTACGTACAGTCTGTTTCTCACAGATAATTTCAGAAACAGTCATAGAGTATTTAACGTGAAAAAAATCAGTTGACCATATAAAATTTTGAGACCAGGTTATAGGAGGAATGCATGAAAGATCCATAGGCTTTTATAGAGCCTCTGTACTTTTTGAAGTAGGTAATTCAGAAAGAAAGCAGCGTAAATATATAAGCAAGAATGATCACCTTCCTTTCCACTTCTACTGCACACACTACTCAGACGTATCTTGTTTAATATGCATATCCATGTTTCCTCCTTTCCACGGCACGTGAGACCCTGTGTAAGAATTTCTCAGTCTAACCGGGCTTTCACATAATTCAGAGTTTCCTGAGTGGGTTAAAGAACAAATAAACTACTACTCTCAGCACTGCCCTGAGAAAGAAGCTTGGGAATTTCGGTACTACTGATGATTTGCACCCATTTGTCCAACACTGCTGATGAGTTTTGCAGTAGATCGTGATGTTCCTGAAATGGTGTCAAAGCACCTCTTTAGTCAGACTTCACCAACTGACCTTTGAATTCAAAAGAGCCTTGTTAAACCATAATTATAAAAAGAAGAAACAAACCAAGAAATGAATGGAAAAAATCATCAAGAAAACAATCCCAAAATGCTAGATACAGAGATACACTGACATACATACCAACAGAAAAAATATGCTACAACCAGTAAGAATTCATTGAAAGCATTTTCTGAAATCAAATAAGCAGAAAAGGAAAAAAAAGCCCCAACTCACCAGCAAAACAAAACCCAAAAATCCTAGCAACAACAATGACTTCAGTGAGCAAAGGACAACATTACCTGGCTACGTGCCACTGGCAATTCTGTGCTTTTCAAACATCACTTGCAGCATGCTCTTCGGATTAATGATATATTATTCAAATTCTCTTTGGGTTGGAATTTTGTTCCAGAAATAACAGTTCGGGTCCTATTAATTTCTGCTCTGAGTTCTAGGAAAAATAGTTCTGAAAAATGAGAAGAGTTTTATGGCCTTTGAGCAATTGTAATATAGAAAATTAAGGAGGGAAATACCATTCTCCCTCCCTTCCTTCCTTCC
>VWPU01021249.1:0-23453 GCA_013398955.1 Callaeas wilsoni
CGGGGCCGCCGGTGCAGTCCGGGGCGCGGCGGGACGGAGCGGAGAGCGCGGCTGGAGCGCGGCGGTGAGCGGGGACCGGCGGGGCTGTGGCATGGGGGGTGGCCCTGGGGTTGGCAACACGCGTCCGCCGTGCCCGGCGGGCGGGCCCCGGCTCCGGGCCCCGAGTGCCTGTTCGGAGAGCGGGCGGGTAGCGGCGGCGCGGGACAGGAAAGGCGCCGTCGCCATCGCCTGCGTGGGGAGTGGCGGCCGCCCCCGCCTCACCGCCGCCCTGGGTGGCGTGCGGGGGATGCCCGTGTCGCTGTCCCGTTACCTTCTTGACGCCGTCGTGCTGCCAGCGGGCTGCAGGGCGGCCCCGGCCGCGCTGCAGCAGGGCTAACCCCCCGCGTTTCGCACGGGGGCTGCGGCGACGGGCCCGCGACGGGGTGGCTTCCCCGTCTTGGAAAAAAAAATGCCTCCCCGGCAGCGTGTCAGGGTCTCTGTGCTGTCGTGTGCGTTCCAGGTGAGCTCTGCACAGGTTTTCGCTCGGCTGTTTTTGCCGCTTTATTCCTGTAGGTATTGCTGAGTCAGAGAGCAAGAGGTGGGAAATTAGTGCTGATCTAATAGATGGTGTTGCAGAGGATTGCTCTGAGGTTAGTGAGAGCTGTGTGACAAACCTTAAGATTTTAAGAGGCCAGTCGTACTGTAACGTGGGTGTTAATTGCTCTAAACCATTACATGCAACCGGTCTAGTTTGCTTTTTACGCTCAGGTTAATTTTTGAGTGGGTCACAATTGGGGTTTGTTTGTATTTTGCATTCTGCTTTGATTCTCAAAATGGATAGCTTTTTTTTCTAGTCTCATAGAAATTTTTGATTGGAAAAAAAAGGCAGCATTTATAAATCATCCCTTTTGAACCACCATTTTGAAACTCAATTACATAAATGTTAAATTTTAGCTTTATATTTAATGTTACGTCTTGCTAATTTCAAGCTACAAGCCAGTGTGTGTGTGTATAAATGTTTTAAACAGAAATAACAGCTGATATTATGCCCTGAATTTTTTTTTACGGCACTCTAATGCAGAATCAGTGTGTGAAATCATCAATATTTTCTAGAAGAGTCAACTGCTTAGCAAAAAGCACCCTACGCTTTGGGCAGGTTAAATAAACACAAAAACTTTAAAGAATCATTTTAGGTTAGGAGTTGCTACCACTCAGTTAACCCCAAGATGAGTGATAAGGCATCCTGTATTTCAGGATAGCAGCAGTTAATAATACAAGTAATATATTACAGATCATTATTTTAGTAAATGAATTAGTGCATTTTCCTCCCAGTTGATTATATGGAGCCATTTTACTTTTACCATTTTTACTTAGAAATGGGAAAAACAATTGATGAAGAAAAGATTTGAAAATCTTTCTAGCCCTCTTAATTGTTGTTTGTTTGTCAGATAATCATTCCAACTTGCCAAAATAGTTGTATTAGCGGTATTATTAGGTTCAGGACTGGTAGAACTCTATAAAGTCATGTAGTAACTGCTAGTTCTGATTTTCCTGAAATAGAGTGGTATTCAAAATTATTTGTATTTTCAGAGGATGTTGAGATGCCTTTTCTATTTTTTGTGTTCTTTCAAAACATTCAGCATAGGTATTCTTCTGGCTGGGTTTTATTTTAGTTTTCCTAATTAAAAGACCTTCCATTGTGCTGAGGAGAAATTATAATACCAGTGTGAAACAGCTTTGCAAGAACATAAATTCACAGAACAGAATGTAGAGTATATGATATAAGGAAAAAGAAGGGATAATATCAGCTGTAAAAGGAGGGGCTTGGTTTTTAACTTTATTTTTAAAAAGCACTTAGTCAGGAAATGAAATAATTTGTTCATAAGGAAGGCAATCTTCTCAATTATTTTCCCCATTTGGCTCCATGAGCCACAAACATCCTGCCACACCTTCGCTGTGGAAGGATGAAAAAAAATAAGTGCTGTTGGTGCTTATGTGATTCAGATTGGTATTGGTAGGAAACCAAGATGATTCTGCTATCTTCAGGAATACTTAGGCAGATAGATTTGCCTTGTCTGTTATTTTTTCCATTGAATGTCAGCTTCATTTATGATGTCCAAGCAAAAGAAATAATACCAGAAGCCCTATGGATGGATTGTTGAATTTAGGACAACACAAAGGGATTTTTTAAATCCATTTCAAAGTGGTAGTATGTAGAGCCCTCAGTCCTCCATGGAAATCTTGCAGTGCTAGGTTGGTATATGTAAATACTGAAATACAGGTTGTCCCTGTTAGCCAGGCTATTAAGCATTTTCTGAACTTTACAATGCAGTTTTGTAAGCTATTGTTTTTGTGCAGTGAGGAAAGGAAAGTCCAGTTACTAATGTATGTAAGAGAGAATGTTATGGCATTTTGTTTCTATGCTATAAAACATAAGTAAACATCTTTGATAAACTTACATAAAGATACAACACAGAGCAAATAGTCTAGGATGTGGTCTGAAGGATGTGTTGCACATTCATGTTGTTAGTTATGTGAGAGACAGCTGTGAAAATTTCTGGTAAATGTTTTGTTATCTGTTGGAAGCAAAGAGATGATGAAATGCACCAGTAACCAGGAAATAGCGAAGGGTAGAGGAGAACTGCCACAATACTGTTATGTGAGGACTTGCGTGCTTTAGACAAAGAAGGAATATTTTTGAGTATAATTTCTTTGTATCGCACAATAATATTGAACAGAAAGTTGAGAAGACACAGTCAGAAACATAACATAGAAATTCCTGCTGTTGAGCATTACCAGTATTGATTAATTGACAATTTTTATAGCTCATCGGTATTTTTGTTAGGAAGAATGACTACAGAGAAATAGAAGAATTTTGTGAGTCCTTACATAGATGGTAAAAACAAGAATTTTAAGTCAAAGCAGTATCAAAATTGTATGATAGGAAGATTTCGAGAGATCTTGTGAGAGTAGTGATGCCTTACTGTTAGAATCACAGAATCTTCTGATTTGAAGGGACCCACAAGAGTCATTGAGTTCAGCTGTTAAGTGAATGGCCTATATTGGGATTGAACCCTCAACCTTGGCATTATTAGCACCATACTCTAGTGAATGACCTAATCCCAGTGGCAGGGACCTTGAAGAAGCCAGGGAGATATGTATTACAAAAAAAAAGGTTGAGGAGACCTTTTGGAGACCTCCTGGAGACAGGAGCAGATCATATTATATTTTGGAATATTAAAAATAGATGTGTTTTACATGGAAGGCTGAAGGACAGGTAAAGATTCGTTTCCTTACTCATCTCTGACTTAAGTGGTTTTGCTTTTATTTCCTGAAGGATGTCTTGCAGGAAAGTGTAGAGCTCTGTCTTTTTTCACTGAATCTTGTTCTTATATAAAATATTCCTTCGTTGCAGGTTTGCTAAGTATAGAAAAACAGCCTTGAAAATGCTGTCCAGACTGTTCCGAATGCATGGCCTTTTTGTAGCCTCTCATCCATGGGAAGTCATAGTGGGAACAGTGACTCTCACTATCTGCATGATGTCTATGAAGATGTTCACTGGGAATGATAAGATCTGTGGCTGGAATTATGAGTGCCCCAAACTTGAAGAGGTAAGGATTTAAATTAATTTTGTAGTACTTGGTGTTCATCAGTAGATCCAGGGTTTTCTATAGAATATGATCAGGCTGTGATATATTAGGAGTAAAGTAGCCAAGCAGAAGCTTCTTCATGGCCTTCTCTTCTCATTTTGGATATTAAAGCTGTATGCACACAGTGATGCACTAATGAGCAAGCATTTTAGTATTTTAGTTTTTAAGACAGGACTAGCAGTGATATTTATTTTATTCTGAAACTTTGCTTTTAGTGCGGCTTCACAATGGATTTTTTTATTACTGAAACTTAACAAGTTATTCGTTAGTGTGAAAGCTAACTGAATTGCTTTGTATTTCCTACAGGATGTTCTGAGCAGTGACATCATCATCCTGACAATCACACGCTGCATAGCAATTCTTTATATATATTTTCAATTTCAGAACCTAAGGCAGCTTGGATCAAAATACATTTTAGGTATTGTATCTGATTTTTGTATTTGCTCAGTGCGTTTTAATTGTTGGGGGGGTGGTTTACCTAAATTGATAACAAATACTAACCTCTTAATCCTTATGTTCAGAACAGCATTGTTTTAATTATTTTCTAGATAGCAAAAAAAATGTTTTACATGTATCAAAGTACTTCCTTTTTTTTTAAATGAAAGGTTGTGTAGGATTATATAAACACTAAAAATGTTATTCTTGAAACAACTGTTTATTGTGTGACGTACTTAAAGTTATAGAGCTGTTTAAGCCAGTTTTAATTTTGCTTAAAATAAATTGAGAAGATTTATGGCTTTTACCTCTGAGTCTTACTTTGAATGTGTTACAAACTTTAGATTTTACCATCTACTTCAGTTTTTATCTCAACTGCTGTTAATGCACTGAGACAGGAATTCTCATTCATTTGTCATGATTGATCTAAATAAAAGTGGGGACATTTTGGTTTTTTTCTTTTTCTTTTCCAATACATATAAATAAAAAAAATTCCCATTCTCTTGTATTTTTAAGGTATTGCTGGCCTCTTCACAATCTTCTCAAGTTTTGTTTTTAGTACAGTGGTAATTCACTTCTTGGATAAAGAACTGACAGGTCTAAAGTAAGTAATGAATTGTTATTCTGGATTTTGTGCTTACTTTTTTTTTTCCCTGCACCATTGAATTTTAACATATGTCTCTTTTTTTCCAGTGAAGCTTTACCGTTCTTCCTGCTTCTGATTGATTTGTCAAGAGCAAGTGCGTTAGCCAAATTTGCACTCAGTTCCAACTCACAGGTCAGGGGAGTTATTTTTGAGGACTTTTTTGGTTTGTTGGTGTTTTACTTTGGGTTTTTTGTTTGTCTTGCAATGAAGATTTTTAATTTAATGTTCAAAATTGAACATTGTTCCATGGCAGAGGATTAGAACCTAGGTGATCCTTAAGGTCCCTTTCAAGACAAGCCGTTTTTTAATTGTGTGAGTAATCCAAGCAGAGAGACATACAGGCAAATACTGTCTTGGGGATACATAAATAATGAAATGATCAGATTCTGTCCAGATTCTGTGTTCTCTTGTCTTCAAGCCAGATCAGTGTTCAAGTGAACAATAACATGGTAAAATTAGTATGCACAGTGCATTGTTAATTGTATGTATGAGCATGACTTTATAAAATTGGAACTTTAAACCAGCAATGCTTACAGCTTTTCCAAGGAGGCTAGAGTTCTTAGACAAAGTCTTCTTGAAAATGGTTATTGACAGAAAAAAAGTTAATTTCTAGGACTCAGGAACAGTTTATAAAGACACATCAAATGTTACAGTGTTACTGCTGAAAAAAACATATTTCTAGGCCAAATGTTAGCAGAATGAATGTAGCATATGTGCAGGTAGGAACATCCATGCTCTAATACATTTAACACAGCACAGTAGGAGAGATTGACAGGACGTCTTGCTTGTCATGCCTGGTAATGTTTGTTTTCTGATAGTCCAAGTTCTGAAATAAAAGTATATTAAATGGGATTAATTTATACTTAAAAATACTGTGCATGGCATTTGTGCATATTAATTGTGACAAAATCTTACTTACTATATTTTAATTTAGTGTATCTTACACTGTACAGTTTCTTTGTATACAATATGATGTGTTCTGTATTATTTTATGATAACTGCAAGTTCAGAATTTTTTACTAATTTTCAAGAAAATACTTTACAAATAGGTTTCCTCTACAGTTTTTTTCTCCTCTGTTGCCCCAAAAAGACTATCACCTGGAATGGTAGCAAATGCTCTGGAGTTTATCATGCCTGCTTTCTGGAGGAAATCCATTTTTCCTTAGCAGAAAGTTTTAGTGCCTTTTTGTGACCTCTCTTCTATCAGCTGAGTCTACAGAGTTAAATATAAAACACTAAAGTAATAGTAGTTAGAGTACAGATATGTGATTGTAAGAAATTTTGAAATGCCATGACACAGGTGCCTTCTATTTCTGGTCTTCAAATTTAGAAGTGTTGTTCTTTTGAATTAACTATAATTAGTGTCTCTGCCCATCAGTGTTGTAGAAGCTTAGAATACTGATGAGGCAATGGTAGAGAAATTAATCAAAATGAAATAATTTTGTGTCAATAGACTGTGGAAGTGTAATAACTTAGAGGAAATAGAGTACAGTGTCTGTGTACTTTCTCATAATAGTTCATTTTCAATAAATGTTTTACAAGGCATTACCACCATAGTACTACTCAGTTTACTAGTCATGTTATGTCTAACTTAATTTGGTTTTTGTCTTCATGTTAATAGACAGAAATTTTTTTTTTTAGGATGAAGTAAGAGAAAATATTTCACGTGGGATGGCAATATTAGGCCCTACGTTTACACTGGATGCACTTGTGGAGTGTCTTGTAATTGGTGTTGGTACTATGTCAGGTGAGCCATACAGTCCAAGGGTCTAAATATTTCCAGTTAAAAAAGGCTTTTTGAGAGACATTAGGATATGGAGAGTTTCAAATAATAGGCATTACCCATGAGAATGGTGTGACTTAATCTGTTTATTTATCTATCTCCTAATTAGCTAATTTTACTGGTTTCTTGCAAATATGAGTAATACATACATGTTGAACCAAAGTTTGAAATAGAAGTAATGGCTTTCCTTGAGCATTGTGAAGTAGGAATGAACTTCTGTGCAGCTGCTTTCATAAAATTTGGTTTGGGTTTTTTTCCAACTATATTGCATACCTTAACAGCATCTCCCAATGCACTTGCTCTTCAAATTATTTTGGTTCTTTCAGGGTATTGCATATTAATAAGCTGTTTTCTTCTTTATATCTCAGGGACAAAAACTCATTTTGGTGTTGCATATAGTTTTTTAAAAACAATTTATACTGTTAGCTCTTTCATCCTTACTAAGGCGGTTGTGTAATGCATGTGCAACATGGCTAACATGGCTTTTTCTGGATGCTTATGAAGGAGTACGCGGGGTGTATACTGTCACTTCTTGCCTGAACATCCCATCTTTGAAAAGGGAGTTAAGTACATAATGTTGACTAATTTTTTTGCTCAGATAAGTAAGGAGTTTCATGCTTTCATTGTGAAGTTTTAAAATCTTGGCGAACTTTATTTGTGTTCATTTAGAATTACACCTTAAAATACTTTTCTGTCAATACATAAATACATATTGTGCTTATAATAAGCCAGTGCACGACTAGGGCTTAAAATGCTTGTTTTTAATTAGTTTCAATAGTTCCTTCTGTAATCTGCAGTGTCAGTTTAATGATTTCTGTCTTAGTTCTGCAGCACTTCTTCAAGTATAGCTAATTGCATATTCAACTGTAAAAAGTGTCTTTTTATTTAGGTGTACGACAGCTGGAAATTATGTGCTGCTTTGGCTGTATGTCTGTTCTTGCCAACTACTTTGTCTTCATGACCTTCTTTCCAGCTTGTGTCTCCTTGGTATTAGAGGTAAGACCAACTTCAAGACAACCTCAAGTTTAGTATTCAGCCCTGTCCTTCTGTAGGCTATACTTTTCATCGTGGAGTTACATGCCAGCACAGTCGTCTTCCTTTCAAAGTAAACTGGTGACAGTAACTTGCAAATATCACTGTAAATGAGTCACACTCAGTAGTAGATCTGATCTAAAGCAAACAGATCATACTGTAACTTCTTGTTTATCTGGATTTTTCTCAATTGGAAGTCTAATGTAAACTGAACGGTGGACTATAGACTCTTAGTAATTTCTCAATGATCAAATGAAAATGCAATGTGGAATCTTACTTGTTGGTTCTTCTAATGTGTGCTGTATATGACCTATTTTTAAGTTCTGTTATTTTTTTGCAGCTTTCAAGAGAGAGTCGTGAAGGGCGCCCTATATGGCAGCTTAGTCATTTTGCTCGTGTTCTGGAAGAAGAAGAGAATAAACCAAATCCTGTAACACAGAGGGTCAAAATGATTATGGTTTGTGGCTCTTTTTCACCTGTGGTTATGCAATCAGTGAGGTGTCCTGGTGCAAAAATCAAGCTTTTGTTTCCTATACACTTGTATTCTGCAGCCCATTAGTCAGACTTACAGTGGTAGTTTTTAATTAACTTCGCCTGTATCTACACGTGTCATTTTCCTGCTTATGCCATTTCTGTGCCAAGCACTCAGGGCTCTATGATGTGTACTAATTCCCTCCCTCTTACCCCTACAGTACCCTCAGCTTCCTTTGCTTATTTCTTGAGCGAGAAAAAAAATGTGGGTGGGACATATCCAAAGCCACTATACAACAGTGTCACAGTAGGCCAAAAAGGGTGTTAATTAGAGGTGTGGAAAATCAGTTTTTACACTTTAGAGACATGGGAAGCATGGGGGAAAAAACAGCAAAAACCTCCAAACAAAAAGAGGACAGTATTTACTCATAGTAGGTTAGATACCAAGTTACATTTGAAAAATGAATACTTGTTTTGTGTTTTTGATACAGTCACTGGGTTTGGTTCTTGTTCACGCCCACAGTCGTTGGATAGCGGAACCAGCTGCTCAAAACAGTACTGTTGAAAATTCAGTGGGATTGGATGAGAATGCACCAAAGAGAATTGAACCTAATGTTTCACTGTGGCAGTTCTACCTTTCTCGGTGAGTGGCTTCACAGAAGTGTGATTGTGCTATATTTCTACTGCTGCCAAGCTAGAAGCTTGTTGTCCTAGAGCGCAATACTTAGAGACTTGCAGGTCTGACCACTGTAGGATTTCTTGGAAACAGAAGTGATGTTTCTGAAGAAATGTCAATATTATGCCATTTGTCCAAACCCTTGCAGTAGTCAAGAGCACGATCAAGAGCTAGCTGTCCTGTATGCATCAAAACATTGTGTTTCCCACTAGCATCTTTCACAGCATACTGGGAAATAGTATGCACCAGAGTAATTACTTACACAGAGCTTCTGACCATTCACACCTAAGTGCAAAAAATGCAAATCCCATTTTATACTATGGCTTTTCCTTCAGCTCAGTTCAAGTTAGTGTCTCCTGTGGTTTCATGTTATTTCTGAGAACTCAGAACTTTCTGGTTTAGGCAGGGGTTTTTTTCCCCTCTTAGCAGCTTGTCTTGCATCATAGTAGTCATTATTGGTAGAGGATGATAAATGAAACCTTCTGTCTTGTCATTGGGGGACAGGTGTCAAATCAATTGGATGTAGATGTTAGTGAATCTTTTATAGTCCTTTTTCCTACTGGGGCTGCTTTTTAGGTAGATTTACGTAATTCTTTAATGACATCTGAAGATTTGTATGTTGATAATAGTATGCAGAATGATTTAGCATAGCATACTTCAGTGTCCTGGTAGAAAATGCCTTTTGACTGGAATTTCTGTAACCATAAAAGATGATGGAATTACTGCCCTTTCTGAAGCAAAGAATGTCAGAATGCTGTTACAAGCAGCAAATTGTATATACTGTGTATTTATTTACTTTTTGATCTTTTTTAGAATGGCCAGTATGGATATTGAGCAAGTAATCACGCTCGGATTAGCCCTTCTCCTTGCTGTCAAATATATTTTCTTTGAGCAAGCAGAGACTGAATCTACCCTCTCACTGAAGAATCCCATAACGTCTCCAGTGATGGTACAGAAGAAGGTCTCTGAAAATTGTTGCAGGAAGCAGACTGGACTTCTGAAAAACAATCAGAAATCTAACACGGCAGAAGAAGCTTTAATTCCCAAAGATGGAAGTGGTAGGTAATTTTTATGGTTCTAAAGTCGGGACCCATTAATGAGTATTTGGAACAAATAGTGCAATCTTTGGTAGCATATTATATTTGGTATCAAAACTTCAGGATTTTGTTAACCAGAGCTCATTTTGATTATCTTTGTGCAGCTGAAGTCATAAAACCTGTATTAGCAGAGTCATCAACCAAGGCTACATTTGTGGTTGGCAATTCCAGCCCTGTGGAAACTTCTGCATATATCAGTGGAAAAGAGGAAGAGATTGAGTTACCTAAAGAACCACGTTCTATTGAAGAATGTGTTCGTATACTTGGAAATGCACAGGTAGGGAAAAATAGTTTTTTTATTTAACCTCTACTGCAACATCTGATTTAAGAATTTAAGTTAGAGTTCTTTTCCCAGCTTTTAGATAATCCCATTGGTTGTAATATCATTCTTCATAAAATTACGTGGCTTTAATAACATGGGAGGGTGCAGAGGTCACGACTAAAACAAAACCCTTTAATGAGTAACTTCTCACGTCAATTGAGAAGGGCGGGAGGAGGGATCAGCTTCATCATTCATGACATACCAAGTCTTTGGAGCTTCATCATGTACACGTACAAGTGGATGTCTGATCACAAAAGTTTTTGAACATATGCTGGTCCACTGTAAAACCTGATGTTGGCAGTTGACTCCTTTAGCAAAGTGAAGTTGTTAACATTTTTCTTTTGGAAGCATTTAAAAGGATTTTCACCAGGAGAGTTTGTATTTTCTCTCTCCACCCTTTGTTTCCAGGAAGGAGCAAAATTTCTCACTGATGCTGAGGTTATCAGCTTAGTTAATGCTAAGCATATTCCTGCGTACAAACTGGAAACCCTGATGGAAACCCAGGAGCGAGGTGTATCCATTCGCAGACAGATGTTATCTAAGAAACTTCCTGAACCTTCATCTTTGCAATATCTTCCTTACAGGAATTATAATTATTCTTTAGTAAGTACAAAGTAGACAAGCAAAACTCACTATAAAACTGTTTTCCAAACACATAAACAAGAAAAACATGAACCTGTTGGAATGAGTCCAGAGGAGGCCACTAAGTTGATCAGGGGTTGGAATACCTCTCCTGTGAGGACAGGCTAAGAGAGTTGGGGTTTTTCATCCTGGAAGAGGAAGCTTTGGGAAGACCTTACAGCACTTCCCAGTACCTGAAGGGGGCTTGCAAGACAGCAGGAGAGGGACTTGTAGTGAAAGGACAAGGGTGAACAGCTTTAAGCTGAAGAAGGGCAGATTTAGATGTTAGGATGAAATGCTTTACTGTGAGTGTGGTGAGACACTGGAACAGATTGCCAGAGAAGATGTGGATGCCCCAATCCTGGAAGTGTTCAAGGCCAGGCTGGATGGAGCTCTGAGTAACCTGGTATAGTGAAAAGGGTCACTGTCTTTGGCAGGGGGATTGGAACTACATGGTCTTGATGGTCCCTTCCAACCCAAACAAGTCTATGATTCTATGAAATAAATCCTTAGTCATGCATGTGAGTTAACAATGAGCTTGGTCAAAACTGATGTAGAAGGAAAAAAATAAAAAGCAAACATAAAGCACCACCTTTAATTGCTCTTGATGTTTTTAAACCTAGGGTGGCACTTAACTTTTGTAAGTTATCCAAAAAATGTTTCTTATCAAAGTATGCAGCTGACTTATGTATGAAATGCAGAGTTCTGCTAATACTGAGCCACAGTTCAACTGAATGATAATACTACCTTGAGCTCAAGTTAAAATTGAAAATTATTTAAAATTCATTTAAAAATTTTAGGGTTACTTAAGTAACATTTAGTACTGTATAGGATTCAATACATCTGCCTAGACTCGAACTGTTGATAGCTGTAGCTGTTAACTTTTTGAGGTGGCATAGAGTTGCTTTATGGGTAAACTTGTGGGTGTTTCACTGAGATACCTTGGTGTAGTCATAGGCGTAGTGTGTAGCATGCTGTACTGTACCACTGGACTGTAACCTTAGTGATCATTTTGGATTTTTTTTTGTAAGGTGATGGGAGCTTGCTGTGAAAACGTGATTGGATATATGCCTATTCCTGTAGGCGTAGCAGGACCACTGTTTTTGGATAACAAAGAGTTTCAGGTGCCAATGGCAACAACAGAAGGATGTCTTGTAGCAAGCACAAACAGAGGATGCAGAGCAATATGTGTAAGTATTGTTTGACTTGAAAAGCTTGAAAAACATCCTATATTATAAACATATTATATATAAATATAATGCATATAAATATAGTGCATAAAAATACACATTACATAAACCTAAATATATTCAAGTTTATATAATGCATATTTTTGACTTCCTGAAAACTAAAATTTCAGTAATCTTACATGGTTCCCCTTCTGCTTTGGTTTTTAGCTTGGTGGAGGAGCAAGTAGCCGCATTCTGGCAGATGGGATGACTCGAGGACCTGTTGTAAGGTTGCCCACTGCTTGCCAGGCTGCAGAGGTGAAAGTCTGGCTTGAAAGCCCCGAAGGTTTTAAAATAATGAAAGAAGCTTTTGACAGCACAAGTAGGTTAGTACAATGGCTGTTGCAGCTTCATTTCCAGAAGACTTCTATGGACGGTAGAAAGATCTCAGTTGTTTTTTTGGAGTACTGCAATAGAGGAAATTACATCTTTGTTTTGGTTATCCCAAAAGTCACTCTGGCTGTGTACCAAGGCTAGAAATAAACATTTTTCACTGATACTGGTAAACTACTGTGTATTAACTACAAATAGAAACATATTGCATAATAATTAATAGAATATTAATTTGTCTAAGCATTGTTTAAAAATTCTATAAGCTTATTTTGATTTTTCCTAGGCAAAGTAACCATAACTGTAGTTACTGTGCAGAAAAAACCCTCAAAGTTTGGTCTTTAGCCTTTTAGATGATATTATGAATATTAATAATTAGTCTCTGAGGTTTCAGAGACTACAAGATAAACTAATGCTAGAACTGAAACACTGAAAAAAATGTAAAACAGTGCTAAGAATAAGTCTATTTCAAGCTCTAGAGTTTTTGCGGGGGCTTATGATTACCTTCTTGCTTTAGGAAGATTAAGAGAGAAATTTTCTAACCTGTTGTGTTTCTTAACAAGTGTCAGCCAAAGATACATCTGTATTTTGGCCATAACCAGGTCGTGCTGCTTTTTAAACACAGTAGTTTCTGCGTTTTGAGTGACTTGTGCAGCTTGCACTGTTGAAGATAGCATGCTTTTTGTCTTGCTGAAAGCTTACATCAGGATTTCCCACAGCCTCATTGTTACTTTATATCTGGTAGTGATATGTTTTAAGGAATACAGATGAATAAAATTTATGTTAGCAGTTCAGGATATTTTATTTCTTGAAGTCCAGTGATAGAAAACATAAAAAAGCAGTGAACACTTTTATAGTGGATATTTTTGAAGTACTTATTCAAGAAAACACCATCCCTGGAAGTGTTAAAGAAATGACTGGATGTAGCACTTGGGCCTGTGGTCCTGTTGAAAAGATGGTTGTCTGTCAGAGATTGGACTCATTGGTCTTAGTGGTCTTTTCCAAAGAATTTGTAAAGGAATCTGTGATTCTTAGTTAGCAGCGCAATTTGCAAAGATTTACCGTCATTTTGCCACTTAAAACTAATCTTCCTTTGAGGATTTTAAGTAATAGTTAAATTTTCTTGCAGGTTTGCCCGCCTACAAAAACTTCTCATCAGTTTGGCTGGTCGTAACCTTTATATCCGTTTTCAGTCTGGAACAGGGGATGCAATGGGAATGAATATGATTTCAAAAGTAAGGAGCAGTCCCCTTAAGTGTTTTTAAAAAATGGTATTCCTTTTTAGAAATAAAGATAGCCTAGTAACCTGTGACTGCCTGGCATCTGAAAGACAGAAAGATAAGACAGTGCTCTTTGCACAAAATAATAAAAATGTTTGATTTTGTCAAGCGTAGACAAGAATAGGAAGAGAATGATGAAAGAAAAAAGTAATTTTTAATTTTAATTTTTTAATAATTATTTAAAGAAAATATTTTTGATAATAGGAGAAGCTGAGCTGGTTGCTCTGTTGCTTTGAGCCAAAGATTTTAACCAGCAGTAATTATTCTGTTACTGTGTTTATCATTTCCTAGTAAATAAAGAATTAAGAGTAGCAGCAGAGAGGTGTTCTCTAGTTTTGTTTGTTTTTATGCAAACATGTGGAAGAACTCAAGATGTGATCCTTAGTTTGCTGGGATGCCTTATGCTATGGGAAGTGAATAGTCTTAGACTTAAACTTCACATAGAATAGGCAGTCAGAACCATTATGAAAGTGGATGTGATCATAGACAAGTCCTAATATAGCAGATTTTCTAGTCTGATTTCCTGGTGTAGAGAGGAACTACATCCAAAGTTAATTCATTCCATGCCTGTAATGTTTCGCTTGGTTCCTGTTGTATCTTCAGTATGGTAACCGTATGTCCATGCACCCAGAATGAATCCAGGGAGTCTGTGTGTACTGGGAAAAATCGGATATTCCCCACTATAATTCCTAAAGTGTTAGAAAAAGGATAGTCATAATTGTTTGGGTTTTTTCTCTCCTGTTTCTTGTTTCTTCATGATACTGTGTTCTTTTCTTCCACTGTAACTGATTATCTGATTAGAATACTGTTCCACTGTCCTTGAATAGCTTGTTTTACACCCATAATGATAAACCTAGCATATTACCTGTTTCGCTCTAACAGGGTACTGAAAAAGCTCTGGCGAGGCTGAATGAAGAGTTTCCTGACCTTCAAGTTATAGCTATCAGTGGTAACTACTGTACAGACAAAAAACCTGCTGCTATAAACTGGATAGAAGGAAGAGGAAAGTCTGTTGTCTGTGAAGCAGTCATTCCAGCTAAAGTTGTTAGAGAAGTAAGTGTATTCTCTCTTGTTTATAAAAATACATACATTTTGCAAAACAGAGGCTTACTTTACATTCTAAGTATGAACTGAAAGTCTTTTTCCAGGTAAGGATAGGTCTTACATGTCTTGTCAGGTACTTCTGTAGGATAAGCCACTTCTGAGTCAGTAGATACTTTATTTTTGTGTCTAGTGTGAAATAATGTGTATGTGTTTAATGATGCATATCTAGTTGAAGGCATTAGGATTTTCATGGTTAACCTTTGAAAAATTATGCCACATTTTGACAGATGTTTACATGTGGTGTTTTGTCTGTCATTAAACCCAGTCTTTTAATCCTTTCACTCACTTTTTGTCTCCCATGCACCTGGCTTTCTCTTCAGTTTTATATGCTCCCTACTACAATGAAGACAGATAATCAGATGATTTATTTAATCCAAAGCTGTCTTGGCAGCTTGCTTGACAAAGGGTAACCTTTATAAGCAATGCTAGTTGTATTCTCCGGCCAGCTTGTCCTCCATTATATCTTAGATTCTCTTCCACCTGAGTTCAGAAGATGGCCTCTGTGTGTCAGACAGAATCCATTGCTTGTTATCTGGTTGTCAGCATTGGCCATAGGAGACAATACCCAGTGAAGAATTGACTACATTGTAACACTTGTTTACAATCTTATAAGTGGAGGTTTGTGTATTTGATTGGGGTTTTTTTTGCTTGCTTTCCCGTAGTGATTTGTCCAGTCCCTTCTGGGAAACTATGTAAACTTCTAGAACCAGTATTCTGGGCAGAGTTCCACAGTCCAGCTACCTTCTTGTTGATTCCATTTGATGATGCCCCAGTTTTCTACTGGGAGAAATACTTAAGACTTGTATCTTCACTCTACTGCCCAAGATTTTACAGCTCTGACACAGCTCTTCCACTTCCCAGCTGTTCTCATTTTCAGACCGAAAAGTACTAGTTTCTCTAGCAGGAATGAGTAAACAGACTTCTATATAACCTCAGGATTTCATTCCAGGGTAGTAATGGCGAGTTAGTCCTTTCATAATGGGCATTGGTAATTTTTAGGTAAATTTTGGAAAGTTTTCCTCAAACTCCAGCCCTGTATATCACTGAATTTACTTATATTGAACTCCTAATACATAAATGTTACGTTTTTGTCAGGGTTGCAGACCTGGTGCAGATCTCTGTAAACATTCACTATTCCTGCTTACAGGAATTAAATTTTGCTCAACAAGAGTATCTCTTTTGACTATCTTTGATCATTTTTATAATAAATTCAGTATAAATCTCCTACTTGAAAGTTTCAAAATACAGTCAGTATAGTACAAATGTGACACTTAATTTTATATTTCTGTGCATAGTGTTCATTTACCTATGTAGCAAAGTTGTTTGTGCTGAAACTTCTCAGTTTGGCTCCATATTCATATGCAAAACAAACTTGGGAAGAGTTTAGTACCTGGAACAACTTGACAGGAATGTTACAATCATGTCAAGGTGAATTAATGGGATATTTCTGCCAAGATGATTTTGCTTGTTCCATTCCAGATATAAGGGAGACCTTGAAATGGAGCACACAGCTGTGAGCTTTTCTCAAAGGCCTGTGCAAGTCCAAACCCTTTGTACTGACTTTTCCATTGTTACTTGGACATCCTACATTTGAAAGTCTTCTTTGGAATAAAAATAGAAAGTATCTAGGACAATGATTGAGTCAAATTCCATATAGAAGCAATCAAGGGGTGAAGGCCATGATTAACCATAAATAGAGTATTTCTACTCCTGCCTGAGGAAAGGGGCAGTAAAAGTGTATCTATTACCTTGTCCAGGTATTGAAAACAACTACAGAAGATCTAGTTGAAGTCAATATAAACAAAAATTTGGTGGGTTCTGCGATGGCTGGTAGCATAGGTGGCTACAATGCACATGCAGCAAACATTGTGACAGCGATCTACATTGCCTGTGGTCAGGTAGGTTTGTTTTACACCAGTTCATATTTTCTTCAGTTCAGTAATTCTTAATCAAACACTGATTTAAGTGTCTGGGTTGTTGTTTCTCCTCCTTGAACTGAAGGATGCTGCGCAGAACGTGGGCAGCTCCAATTGCATCACTTTGATGGAGAGAACTGGTTCCACCAATGAGGACCTGTACATCAGCTGCACGATGCCTTCTATAGAAATCGGGACTGTTGGTGGAGGCACCAACTTGCTCCCACAGCAGGCCTGTTTGCAGGTATAGTTCTGAAAGCTGAAATCAACTTACCTTCGTAAATCAAAGGTTGCTTTCATGTAGTGTGCAAGCAATATTGTGGGAATGGGGCTGCTTGAGACTTGGTGTATTTTACATGAAAATGTTAGAAATGTCTAATGAATTGCTTTCATATGTCCAGTTTCTAAAGCTTAAGACATTTAGAATATTAAAGAGACTCATTGATTGGGTATAATTTGAAAAGACTTACTTTAATACTAAATATATAATAAATTGACTTAGATTTCATAGCATAATACTGCCTTGTATTTTTCTCCAGATGTTAGGGGTTCAAGGTGCAAGCCAAGATAACCCTGGTGAAAATGCCCGTCAGCTTGCTAAAATTGTTTGTGCTACAGTGATGGCAGGGGAGTTATCACTAATGGCTGCTCTTGCAGCTGGGCATCTAGTCAAAAGCCACATGATCCACAACAGGTAAAAAAGGGAAAAATTTGTGTATTTCTCTGCTATTTTGATTGTCTTACAAGTACATGAGAGTCAATAATGATTATATGCTAATTGCAACACATAAGAGCAGTGTAACATTTTCACTAATGTAGTTGTCTTCCTGTTTTATTAGGTCAAAAATAAATCTACAGGATCTTCAAGGAACCTGCACTAAAAAGGCAGCTTGAATACTATAACGGCTTTGAAATGAAGAATTGTTCTAGTCACTGACCAGGTGCACAAGGAAAAAAACCAAAATCTATGAAGTTTAGAATAAAAAATGCCTTCAACTCAATGATGTCTGTAAGAGAAACTAAGATGAAGACTTGAGACTAGTTATGCTTGACCTTCTTCAGTGGTTAGAAATGACTGTGAAAGAAGTTCTGTCAGACATCTTGAACATGGCTTTTGAGTTCTTACTCTTACACATCATTTTCTAAAGAGTCAGTCTTATGTTTTTACAGGTTGAGATTATTTTGCCTAACAAGGTCCTGGTAACTACTAAACTGAAAAGTAATGTAATGTACTTCATACATTTAAAGTAACAAAACAAAAGAAGTTGGTATAAACTTGTATTGAATGCACTGGTCCTTGCCATCCTTATTTTCTGGTTAGACAAGCATGATTTTTAAAGTGATGGCAAGCGTAATCATTTTCTATGAACTCCCAGTTTTAATTTGTTCACATGTAAAACAGGTCTTAGGCTATCAGACAGTTTAATTGAATGATATTAGTTTAATAGAAATCTCTGTCTATATATAGTACTTAATTTGCTGCTCCTTCAGCTAAGCAGTGTTCAGTGTTTAACTCCACAATTTAGATTATTCCTTTATGTAAAACTTGTGATCTGTAAAGTTCTGAACTGTTAAATATAATCTATACTGAAGTAGGGAAGAACAGTGTCTTCAACTGTTTTGTTACTTTGTAGAAAAAATGAACTGGTAACTTCAAAAACAGTTATGTGTCAGACAGGTATTTAAGTAAATGTAGTTTCTCAAACTTTGTTTGATAGGAGTGCATTCAAACAAGATGCAAGAACAGATGTTTACACTTACTTAAAAAGAAGTCTCTTTAGGAATATACATACACATTGTGTACCTTATCTTGGGGATTTTTTATAAGGTGTTTGACACTTATTCTCCAAGAATAGGTGTTTATCCACCATTTAAGCTGAGATAAAACAAAGCCAGAAAACCACACTGTTCTTAAGAAAAAAAAAGGAGGGGATTTTTTTCTTTTAATTTCCTTTTGAACTTTGTTTTGAGGGGGGGAGTATTTATTTTAAGAAGAAATCTTACCTTTTTTTGTCAATGAAAAGTACTAATTAAGGGGATTCAATGAAATGACATGTTAATGTAAGAAGCGGTTTTTGTAATAAAATACTGTACTTGGACCAGTGAAGCAGTCTCAGGTGTTCTTACTGTAATAAAGAAAACCCAGGTTCATTCTGGTTTGATTCACCTTTGGGAATACTGCTAAATGCATAGCCCTGCTAAGTTAATCACGGGAGGAAAATTATGAATATACTTGATCATTTTTTGTTTGGTTGGTGTGGGCTTTTCTTGTTTGACTTTTTGTGGGGGGAATCAGTGGATTGGGCTGGGTTTCCTGCGGCATCATTCCTAAAGGGGTGACTAGTAGAGGTGCTCTTCTAATGCGCAGATTCAATATACATCATGGTGGGTTGCTTTGTAGTACATTTACACATTAATATCCATTGTAATGAGCTCATAAATGTAATGTGCAAGCATGAAGACGTACTACATGCTAGACATGTTATGATGGCATGTAAATGGCAAATACCATGAATGTTTATCTTCCTGCAGTATTGTTGCTAATTGCTACTATTTTTATTTAAGGAAACTTGGAATTACTTTGTTTCTATGTTCATTCAATGATTTTATTTAACACTGGTCTGGCAATAAATGGTGGTTCAGTGTTCATTTTGGTGGATTTAACTGACATTCTGTCTGGCAGAATTAACTTTTTGTATTATTACTAAACTGTGTACATTTTGGTACAGAACTACTTTTTCAGTTTCAGTAAAACCATGGAAAACACATTGGCTTAATTGTGGTATTTTAAGCTTACTTTATGACTTAGTGACTTATATTTGTAGACAGTCTAAATTAAGAGAGTTAATGGAGAGACAGGGGCAAGCAGTGCTAAACACAGCCAGGGCCGTGATACCACAACTTCTTCCCTTGTTTGGAGAAGCCTGTTGGCACTCATTTATTCTCCTCAAAGCTTAATTAGGCAGTTTGCCCAAAGGGGAGAGCTAATTCACTGCAGCATTAGAGATACCTTCTGTTGAGACCTGTTTGGCAAAATCAAACCACCCGTCTAGAATCGAATTTCTAGAGTTGCTGTAACTTCAGTGCTGTACTTTTGATAATGGTTTTCCAACTATTTTTAAACCCTAGGGGGGAAAATAGTGTGTTTGACTCTGGTACCACCTTGCTTCTCTCTTCACCTCCTTTCTCCTCTGTGTCCTGAATTTATTTTACCCTAACACACCAGTCCCCCTCTGCTGTCTGGTGTGGAAGTTTTGGCACTGTGAGGCTTGCAGGCACTGCAGCCCCAGCTGCCTCTAACTACACAGTTGTTGCCCACTTTGATTTCCCCAGCTGCTGTAAGGCCCTGTCAGTGAACTGAGCATTACTGAACCCTCCTGATGGAGGGAGCAGCCCCAGCACAGGGATGCACACCACCACCCCACACACCTTGAGCATGGCTGTGATGCCAGAAGCCTGGTATAGCAGGTGCTGACCTGGGAGGATGTGGCTCTGCCAGGCTATGCCAGGTTCCAGCAGAGGCATTCCTGGGCAGGCACACGAATTCCTGGAAAAGAGCACAGCTGGGAGACCACTTGCTTTCTCATAGGAGGGTACCAGTACACTGGGTCTGTCAGTGCACAGACACTGGACAATTTTCATCCTTGATGTGAACCTTGCTCATAAGGTGAATACAGCCCTGAAAAAAGCCGTGGTAGGGGCCTGTCCTCCCACTCCTTCCAGCTTCATTTTGGGGTGCAGTGAGAGTTCTGGCTACTACTCAGAGTGCTTTTCAGATATGTGATCCTCTCATCTCTTTTAGGACATGGCTTACTATTTTCAAGGTCTTATCCTCCTTTTGGCTTTGGTTAGGGAAGGTTTGCATTGCACAATGACACCTGCTGAAACAAGATGATGGTTTGGGATCCTTTCTTGCCTCAGAGCAAGTTTGTATTCCTGTCAGGTCCACCTTGCCCTGCACACAGAGCAACGACACTGCTGTGCATTCAGAGACACCCATACCACTGACTATTCCAGACCTTCTCCTCCTGCCTGGGGATGACTGCTGGCCCCAGGCTTGCTTACCAGCCTGTGAAAGGGGGGAGGCCTGCCTCCAAAGTTAGCCTCATCTCACTGCTCCAGGACCTTTGCAGTCTATTACACAATGCAAAATTTCTTAGCATCCTATCTTCACCACTGGTTTAACTTCAGTCTGCTCTTAGGGGACTCCAAGAGGTTTAGCTCCAGTTTTCATAGATTGCTCCCATTCCATTCCCACTAGGACTCAGGCCTTCTAGAAGAACATGGTGGGCTGACCTTGTTGTTCGCCCCCACTTCAGCTGGACAGGAAAGAGAAATCGTAAAGGCAAAAATGAGAAGACATAGATTGAGATAGAAACTGCTTAACAGGTAAAGTGAACCTACACACTGAAAGCAAAATAAAGAATTTATTCACAATTCCCTAGCAGCAAGCAGAGACTTGGCACACTAATAGTTACTTGGGAAGAAAAATACCATAACCACGAATGTCCCTGTTTTCTCATCTTTTTCCCAGAGCTTTTGGTGCTGGGCACAATGCCATCTGGTATGGAATATTGCCATGGTTAGTTGGGATCAGATGTGACTCCCTGCGTTCCCTCAGAGCCTCTCACCCACCTCCAGCCTGTTCACTGGCAGCAGACACAGGAGAGGAAGAAGCACAAAAAGAAAACCTTGATGCTGGCAAACCCTGCTCAGCAACAGCCAAAACGCTGCTGTGTAGCCAATGTTCTTAGTCACAAATCCAGAACATAGCCTCACACAGGCTGCTATGGAGACAACAAATTTCATCCCAGCCACAGCCTGAACAAAAAGAGAAAATCTAGATCTTGGCACCAATATCCACAACAAGTGAGATCCACAACAGCCAAGTAAAGACCAGCTCTTAGAATCACAGAGGAGTTTGGGTTGGAAGGGATTTTAAAGAGCATTAATTTCCAACCCCCTTACTGTGGGCAGGCACACCTTCACTAGACCAGAGAATCATAGAATTGTTTAGGTTGGAACAGAATTTTAGAATCCTTGAGTCCAACTCTAAACCTAACATTGCCAAGCCCACAGGCTAAAAAGGCATCAGCCTGATGGACCTGATATGTTTCAGAGTTCTTCCTTCCGGTTGTGTGGCCTGATGGCACAGTGAAACAGACATGATGCAGTTCTCCTCCTCTCCCTGTATCCTCCTGGAGGCCTCTCCCACGGACACAGTGTACCAGACACACCTGGTTGTCAAGAGGAGGCAGCCATGTTTCCTTTCTCCTCCTTGCAGTGATTAATCTCCAGCTCATACCAGGTAGCAGTAGCAGAAAGGAAAAAAAAAACCTTTTTCTTTATCCACCACAGAAACATAAGGCCAGGTTGCTCAAAGCATCCAACCTGGCCTTGAACACTTCCAATCATGGTCCAGCCATAACTTCCCTGTTCCAGCATCTCAGCAACCTCACAATAAATAATTTCTCCCTTACCCACTTTATTCTTCTGGAGAAGAATTCTACAAGATCAGTCCATTTTCACAAGATGGAACAGCAGGATGAAATTAGGCATGCCATAAAAATTATGTCAATTACCAATCTCCCCCAGGACCATTGAGGGAAGGACCACAATTAGGCAAGTCTATCATGCTCAGCACAAGACATGGCACACAGGTCTGTAGCTTCTAGCTCTGGTACCACAACATCATTTGCCAAATTGTTTCCTACCTCCCCTTAATGAACCACTGGGCTCCAAGAGCAAAGGGAAGGCAATACTACAGTATGTGTATGCTATAAGATGCATCATCCTCAACCCGCAATCTCAGACACGTGGTCTTCCATGGAGGCAGTCACTGCGTGAAGCAGCCCTGAAAATGTTCCCTCATCCTCAAAACGACTGGGCAATGTTGCTACCTTCTTTTGCCCAGCACTGATTGACCTATCAATGTTTCACCCACAGACCACACCCACCCAATGCACGAGTTTATGCACAGGTATAACGATGCTGCCAAGGGTAAAAACTTTTTTTAAAAGATACTTGAAGCAAGGCACATACAAATGTAATGATACATAGAGCAGTCCATCTCACTCCCCCATCTTTTCTGTGTGAGAGCTGGCATAGTTCTGTGTGAGCTGGTCCAGTTGAACAACACTAGAGGTTAAAATCAGTTCAACTTTTGGGAATACTGGTTCTAAAATATGCTTCCTTAGTGAAAAAAAAAAAAAGGGCAGGTCTATAAGGCACACGGAGTGACACCACTGTTGGCAGTGTTTCTGGATAAACAGAATCATACTTTTTGTAGGATAATCTCGGTTTGCCCATATGAAAATTGTTCCTGGGTAAGTAAGTCTGAAGAGTTGAGAATTCTACGTTATTCCTCACAGCAGTTTCTTTTAATATTTAACGATGCACTCTACATTTGGCATTTAAAATGCAGGGAACACAAGCACATAGCATAGAAAACTACATGCAACTTTAGTTTTTGCTTTGGTGATACAAGGTTAGGAATGGGCCAAGTCTGGAAGTCACCAGGCTAGCCAGCTCACTGAAATATCTCACTTGGAAACTCTTCCTGCTTTGCGATATGGGGAGGAATAAATCATAATGTGTATTACACTGAGGCTGATACTAAGTCATCAATTACCTGATGTTTATTATGGTTCTCTCTGTCTGCACTTAATGTAGTCCCTTTATTTATGATGATCCCCCAACGACTGACATACAACTCAGCAGCTGAATTATCTGTTAAAACAGAAAATCACTTAATGAGTAATTACAACCTTGAAATTCTCTCAACAAATTTTCAAAATGCAAATTATATAATGAAATCATGATGTAAATTGCCTATTACATAACTGAGTAGAGTAACTGTCCCTCACTATGAGAAAGACATTG
>VWPU01021251.1:0-11145 GCA_013398955.1 Callaeas wilsoni
CAGCGCCGCCGCCATGCCGGGCCTGGCCGGGCCGCGCGGGGCCTGCTGGGGCTTGTGGTCCCGGAGCGGCTCGGGAGCCTGCGCCCTGCCCGCCGCGCCCTGCTCACGGGACGGGCCGGGACGGGACGGGACGGGTCGGGACGGGCCGGGACGGGACGGGACGGGACGGGGAGCGGCGCGGCTGGAACACCTGAGGGCTGCGGTGCCCTTCCGCGGGGCTGGGCCGGGCTGCGGAGTTGGGCGGAGAGAAACCTCATGGCGTTCAACGAGGGCAAGCGTAGGGTTCTGCACTTCGTGGGGAATAACCCCAGTACCAGCACAGGCTGGGGACTGATGGAACCTTTTTAGTTGTTGGCACTGAAGCTCTTGGGTGGCCCCTCAGCTCTGCCAGCTTTGTTTTGAATCCTTAACCCAAAATCTGTTTTCAGCCATCGACTTCATGTCATGTTTCCAGACACTCTTACTAATCCCAGGCCTTGGTGATCCCAACCAGGGCAGCATGAACCCATTCAGGGAGTCAGGAGTGGCCACTGCGGTTCCCCCACTCAAAATCCTTTTCACCCTCTCCCATGGGAGAGTCAGTAGTAGAAATGTGCAGAGAAAGAATTAAAAAGTAACCGAAGAAAAAGGTGTTTAACAACAACAAAAAAAGGCGATGCAGATTCAGGGTTAAGATAGAATCAAAGAGGACATAACACCATAGATTAAGAGAAGTTTGTTATGAGGATTTAAGGGTCAGCATGCAGGGGAATAGAGAACAGGGAGAAATAGTGTGTGGGAGAGACAAGAAACAAGCTTGACTTGGCTGATAAGGAGCATGTCCGTCCTGAGTCAAGACTTGGCATGTTTGGGGAAATGACTAAGAAACCCAAGAGGAAACCCATGAGCCTTTAATCAGGTTTCTTGTGGCCTGTCTGGACATGACAACCATTTGCAATAACAAGCTCTCCTTAACTGTCACATGTTGGTGCTACCTGCAGGCTGTTATATGGCTGCAGTCTGTTCTGAGGCTGACCTCAGCTCATGTTACAGCAGCAGGAACAGCAGATTCTTCTGGAAGTACCCTAACCATGTGTTTTCTGACCGTCTCTCACACAGTCTTCCAGGCTCCTGCACCATATAAGAGTCCAGGTAAGACAGTAAGACAAATGGGAATGTCTCCAACTGCAACCAATCTCTGTGGACAAAAATGTTAGCAATAAGATTCTAAAGGTGACTTCAGATTTTTGTTTGTCTGTTTTTTTACAGAACATATTCTCAGACAGTGTTAGATATTTTCCCCAGTTACCAAGACATCCTAAACTCATGGTCCCAGTTCCTTCCCATCTTTAAGACACCATTTCAATTTCCAGGCTAGCATGTTATCTGGAGGAGACAAAATACAAAGTATTTCAGATCAAAAATTGGAGACGGTTATCCTCACATGTCTTCCAACAGGCGTTCTGGACTGTGATCTGTTCTGAGGATATGGCATTCAGAGGGCTCCTACATCCTGAGGAGGATCCTCAGGTCATGCCTCAGGCTTTTCTGCCAAATTCTGTAACCTGCACTGGCCTGTAGTATTGCTAAACACAACCTTGAGTACAAAGGAGGGGGACAGAAATCTGTGGAGCAGGTCAGTGTCAGAAGAAATAATTTCCAGTTATCATGCTGAGTATCTGGGGCTAACATCTGGATGCACACATCATTCCTGCCTGCATGAGCAGCTTCTGATCACCACGAGCTCCTAAGCACAATGCTCCTGGCACTGAAGGCTGGGCTGACATTGACAAACACAGGCAGGACCCTTGAGGCAGTGCCCTCTCCAACACATCTGCAGCCTTCTATGTAGGGGCATCAGAGATGACTGCCAGAGTCCTCGCGGCCACGTGATGAACAGCAGGTTCTTTAGCTTCCACCAGGAGGATTTCTTACAGAATGAGTCTGTTCCTCTAACAGGGCGTTTCCTGCTTCTCCTATTTTGACATCTTGTTGGCAACCACTCTTCCTTCCTCATGGTCCTTGACTGGGCATGGCTGCATTGCTCCCAGTACATGATTTACTGTGACAACATATGGAAGAACACCTCAACATGGCTCTTACACCATGTTAAGGATGTCAAAATCCATGTTTCATACACAGATGCAATGGTGTGGCCTGGCTAAAACACTCTTTGGTGTAATTATGAGGCTCACAATGGAGCGAAGGGCCAAGAATGAAGAGTGTTTTCTGTGGTGAAGACAAAGACGGAAGAGGTCTGTCAACAAATCCAGAATGTTTAGATGCATGCTGCCTGGGTTTCCCTGACAGTTCTGCTTCCATACAGTATTCATCCGTGTCAATGTTAATCCTCTTCCAGATTTTGTCTATGAGTCTGTCTTCCAGTGTTGTAAACAGGCTGATAAAGGACAGTTCTCTCTATTCCCTTACTGAAAAATATTTCTGTTGTTTTAACTGTGACTGGCTTAGGGTTACAAGGGCATAAACTCATGGTAGCCTGATAAGCGTGAGAAGCACATTTTTTGTTGAGTTTTGTAGTTGTTGTTGTTTGCTTGTTTGTTTTGTTTTGTGGACTGGAATGCTATTAAGAGACAATTCTCTTCTATGTCTACAAAAATAGAAAACGCTTTCCCTCAGCTCCCACCCCACTTCACAGAAGTTTCTTGAAAAAGATTATTTCGGTCCACTAGCCAAGCTGTGCCTTGGAGCAGAAGAAAATAATTTTAATGGGCAGAGGCTGCTTGGCAAGCCCGATTCTCCCCAAACATCCAGATCAGTCTGGAAGGTACTTGCATGAACTAGTGAGGCTCCACTCTCCCACCGCGCTGCCAGCTGGATATGCAGAGCAGCAGCCATTGAGCCTGGGACAGTTGCCTGACAATTAAAAGACAGTATATGATCTGAAACATCTAAGGGCATTTTGCTCACCTAATTTAGGAAAAGTGACTGTGGGCGTTAACATCAGCTTCTGAACTTTAATGCCAATTTGAATTCTGTGACTAAAAATGTAAATTCTACTATGTAAATTTGTGAACTCTTTTCACACATGCATTAGTGCTGTCAGGAGGACACTGCAAGAGGGAGTCCCCTAGTACTGTGTGTGCACAGATCAGGAAAAGACGAAAGCTCCTCTGTTCTGGCCAGTAGGTTTCATTCTTGCTATAGGTGGATGGTTCATTGGAAATAAAGGTAAACATAATAGACCACATGACTCAGCTTCCAATTTATTCCCTGATTTGCATACTTACCCTGTCAGGTATGAGACTCACCTCTGCACTCTTATAGGGATTAAGGATCCCATTAACCTTTTCATTACCAATATGTAATTGTTCAATAAGAGTCAAATGCCAGTTTTGTTTCCTGCACCCAATGCACAGATGACAAACAGCTGATCCATGCTCTGCTTCAAAAAGGCAGGACTGGTCTTTCTGAAATTTGCAGCCATGTTTTTGTGGTAAAGGTACACACAAAATTTATATTCCACAGCTAAGGAATATTTTTAAATTCCTTGTGGACTCTGAGCTCTCACATAAAAACATCTGCTAATAACATTTTTCATAATCTCCATTTGGTGAGGTAACTCTATCCCATCCTGGCAGACAATGACCAGGCCTCAGTTAATTCATGTCTTCCTCACCTCCTGGCTGGGCTGGGAAATGTGGTACGTTTTGGGCACGAAGCCTTTAAGCACGTACGAAGCTCCAAGTACAGCAGAAATCTGCAGTGCATCCCATCAATATCACATACTGGTGTGAACACTTGAAAACCTTTCCAACTGTCTCTATTCCTGTTTCATGCAGGATCAAAGCTTTTGCCTTTGCTTCCAAAGAACTTTGTGGCTTGGACTCAGAACACTAAAATGATTGCCTATGTTCCTGGGAGGGAAACCATAATTGATGCAGTGGAGCTTTCTGCAATAACAGGACAGTTCATCCGGACGTTGGAGACCAAACCTTCTCAGAGGCTAACGTGAGATTCTGGGCCGAATTCCCCCAGGAACCACAGATCATCACAAGCTTGATTCACCATTTCTACTCCCACTGCAAAGCACATTCTTTTGGTTTTGTCTCTTCTGGTATGAATATATGACACCAATAAAGAATAAAACAGGACAGTTGTTCCACTAGGGAGGGAAAGAGAACAAAGACCACTTGACAGATGTTAGTGGTGTCATTTGGGTATCTCTTAGTTACATGGATAACAATGAAATACAGGAATTTAGCATAAAAGAGACAGAATAGACCTATGGTGTAAATACAAAGTCATATAGCAACAGGCACCTGTCCCCTGGAAACTCATCAGAAATTGCCAAACTGAGTTCAGGCAGATCACAGAACAGTTGCAAATCCTAAGGAATTCTAGTTAAGAAGAAAGTAGTTCCATCAATAGCATTATTTCCAGGTAGATTATCTGCTGTTATGAAGGTGTGCTCTAAAGCTTCAGCCTTTGTCCCAGCCAAGATACTCACAGCATCTCAGACTTCTACCCAGCTCTGTGAAGTATGCTGGGTCCAAGTAAGACCTCTAGCTCTCTCTCAGATTTGACTGAAAGTGGTCCCTTCTGGTTCTAAACATCAGGAACATTCTGATTACACAAACTCTGCCTAGAAAATTATTCTAAAACCTCTACATAGAAAAATGACAACGTTCCATAAAGCCAGCTTTATTAAGATAAGAAAACAATATAGAAAAATACATGTAAACACAAGACCAAATGCGCTAATATTTTACTAGAAGCCAAAGCCATGTGGTGACAGACCTACTGAACACATACTTAACAAGCAAACCACCAACAGGTAAACAGTTATATGTAAACTGTGCTTCTGGGAACTTCAGAAATAACTGTCAGGAGCCAGCATTGCAGCATGAATTTTCTTATAAATAACCCATCAACAGTTTTTTAGATAAAAGATAACTGTTCTGTCTCAGAATAGGTGTCAAGCTATAAAAACAGTACAAATCTTCTCCTAATATCAAAACCACAGTGTTAGATACAGACAGGTAAAAAAAATCTGAACTGCTTAAGATTTATATTAAAATAACTCTATTAAAAACTTACCGATATTAAAAATATTTCCTTTAAAGGCTGTTCTAGCGAGAAGTTAAATCTTTAAACACAGTGCTCACAATACACAAATGCAGAGGTTTTCAGATGTAACTATTGGTAGATTAGAGGCTGGCTGAGTTAAGAACCTTATCCTTAACGGTACCCTCCAGTCATGTAGATTTGCGGTACTTCTGAGAAATGCCATAGGGAACATGTGCAGCTATGGTGCCTAATTTCTGTGCTCCTTCTATGTGGAACATCTGGTCATCAAAGAAAATGTGAGGGCGGATTTTCACCAGGATTGGTCCTTTAGGTGCTCCTGCTAGGAAAAGTGCCTCATCAATCTCCAGACCCCAGCTGCGGAGAGTCTTCAGCACTCTGGCTCCAGAGCTCGCTGCACTTCTGGCTGTGACCAGGTAGGTCCTTATAGGACAATTTAATCGTTCATTTTTTGCATAGAACTTCTTCTGGAGTTTCCCCAGGTCTTCCAGAAAACCCTTCAAAGGACCCTGAGTATGAAATACCAGAAGCATATTTAGTATATGTCCACAGATCCCCAAATCATTCTTTTGCTTTCTTCCAAACTGCCAGTTATACACAGAATTCCTTTTCCCAATGCTGTGCTACTTTGCAAATTCTCTATGTAACATCTCCAAATGGGTCTGTGCCCTCACTAGAAATTAATACGTTAGAAAAAAGTTAAAACCATAACACTACATGGTAGGATCAGTGGGAAAATAATTCTCACTAAGGCTTACAAGTTCTCTTACAATATTAACTTTTAACTATAGTCTTTAATAAAATGTTCAGTGCTCAAAACACTGAACTCTTTTTACTATGAACCATGATCTGTAATTCTTTTTCCTGCACAATAAACAGTAGAAGACCTAATTACAAAGCCATCAATGAACTCTTTCCAGATTAATGACTATATTACACGCCATTTAATAGAAGGAAATGACAGTTTGGTTCAAATTGCAATATATTGCACTGTCCCATACTTTCATAAATAAAGCTTTTATTCTGAATTTATACAATTTTTAACAATAGCAGAATTGGTCTTTCAGTTTAAGCTAATGTTAAAATATTTGTGTTTTTAGACAAATGGCATAGTTCTGCTTGGGAATAAGCAGTTATTATCCTGTTTTAAGAACCAGAATATCTCAGTGTTTGAAACTAACATTACCTACAATCTGATAGAAATTAATGAAGGAAATCAGTACTAGCATTTCTTTTTCAAGTGATACCATTAAAAGACAACTGTAAGTCACTGTCTTATATATGCAGTTCTCTCAGAGAAATGAGAGGACTGCAGTGGTGGCCTCTTTTAGGTGAAACATGCATTTTAAAGATTATCCTCAAAAAAGGAAATAAATAGGTCCATCAGCTTTCACAAAGAATGCATCCACACTGGGAAAGCTGGAGAACTACAGCAGCAATGAAAGTCATCAGTTCTTTTGGAAACTCCCTTTAAACAAGAAATTCAAGAAATACAAACCTGTGCAAGAGGCTTATTTTCATTCAGCTGTTCATGTTCAAAAAATCTATCTAATCCTTGCTCTTTGACAATCTGTTCTGATTCATCAGAAAAGATAACAGCATCCCCATCAAATGCCACCCTCAGCTGTGTATCCGAGTAAGCAACATCTTTATTGGCAGTGAACATTGTAGCTGATGCAATTCCTGAAAATAGATCAGAGACCCTCAGTTAGCATGTTTTGCAAAGTCATTCATGAAACCACCAGCAGTTTGGTTCCAACAACTCATTGGTAGTGGCCTTTAAATATGGTGAGCATGACCGATCACAAAAGCTAATTAGAGATGGCTGTTCTGTAACACAAATGCATGGAAGCTGTCCCACTGCCGAAACTTCTTGGACATGCTTCCTTCCACTTTCATATAAGACTATACAAAAATGATCCTCAAGCTGTGCTCCAAGTGAGGCAAAAGCAGGAAATCCCAAGGAGACCACTCAATCAAAGTATTTGTTCCTTTTTAACTCTTTATGGGACACAGAAGTTGCTTTTTAAAGTTGTATCAAAAAGATGATGCTATGAATAGAGGTGGGAGTTTTGTTTCTTTTTGAAGGGGAGAAGACAAAGGTGTACGGTGGTTAAGTTGTCCCTCTCAGCAGGGTGAAGGGTCAGAGAGGAACAGTATCACAATGATTTTATTTGGTTGAGTAAAAATAAGTGATAAGGTTGCACCATACAAAGTAGTGACTTTCCGCATTTGATGAAGGAGCACTACTTTCTGTGAAAGACACAGTGTATATCATTTTTGAAGAAGCTCGAAAGATAACAAAAGGTATCAACAGATAACAAAAGAAAGTCAATTCAAACCTGCTTCTATAGCTTCCTGCACTTTGTCAGAATCCGCTGAGAGGTACAGGTTTGTGAGGTACGCAGTCAGGTAACCAATGGGGCTCTCTCCTCCCGTCATACAGAAACGTTCAATTGTTAAGCCTAAAGTAAGAACAGCACAAGGTGTGTGTCTGCCTTGACACTACAAACCTGTAAAAGGAACCACTGAAGAGGTGCACTAGCCTAGCTTACAGTAAACTTAAAAAAAAATATATTCATTGTAATTTCAACAAGTTACACAATTTAAAATGATTACAATGTTTGATCAGTCTATCCTTATTTAGAATTTAGGGGGGAAAAATTCCCTCTAAGACAGCAGAGTTACTGCTGTGAAGATGTACGTGTAGGAAGCATAGATACCAAATATCAAAATGTTTAAGGACTTCTCAGAAGTTATGGTTCACACCTGACAAGTTAAATCTAGAGCACTGCACCAAATTCTGTCTAATACAATTTTGCTTATGCTGACACCCAAAAATAACTATCGAAGAAGCAGCTTTTCCCAAAGTCAGAATAGGAAGAATAAAATTAATTCATATTATTATGTAACAGCTGGCAATTCTACACATTAGTATTTATTTTATTTACCATAGTGATTGATGCTGTTTATGAGCCTCACTCCCACTTGGGCATGGTTATTAGTCATCAGGACAATATCAAACCGTTCTTCATCATCCGGGTACAGCTCAAGAAGCCGGGCATTGACATGCTCCAGGGCCTGCAGGTTAAAAATGTGGAAGTCAACAGGCAAGTTGTGGAGTGTGCCTCCTTTCTAAGTCACTGTAGTTTTAGTGATAGGATTGTCTTGAAGAAGAGTGTGAAATACCTGATAGTTTAACTTGCTGAACTTGTTTTACTCCTTTCTGCTTTGCTGCCCCCAGCAACCATTTGACAGGGTTCATTTGAAAGGAAGCAAGTAAATTTCTTTTTTTTTTTTGAGGTATGGAATTTACTTATGCTGATTTACTGACACAGTTCAGGTCATCAGGTGTCAAAGACCATCCTTAAGTAATGAGTACAAAATCACATCCTGTCAACATAAATAGCTTGAGAGTCTCTAATTGCAGCAATGAATGAGATAGATTTTGATTTGAGATCTCTTCAATAATAATACTGGCCAAAGATAATTGGCCAACATGTTATACCCACAGTCTGGCATTCTTATTTCATTGACCTTTCATCTGCTCATCTCTCTCTGTATCCATCTGTCCTCCTGTTTAGAACTTCATCCCTTTGGAGTAA
The DNA here is from genome assembly GCA_013398955.1 of Callaeas wilsoni. NCBI lineage: Eukaryota > Metazoa > Chordata > Aves > Passeriformes > Callaeidae > Callaeas > Callaeas wilsoni. The sequence continues at coordinate 8,631 of VWPU01021251.1, forward strand.
GATCTCCTTTTTGCTTTGGCATCTTGGCCCTTGAATGGAATTCTTTTGAATTACAGCAACGAAATCAATAATGAATCATCAAATGAATGCAAGATAGAGTGACTTTTATTAAGGTCCATTAAAAAGTGAGACCAGTTGTTCAGAACTTAAACACAGATTTCCTAATTAAATTCTGGGAATCTCACTTTAAAAAGCTATGTTATTGTGGGACTGTGCTTAGGAAAATTCTAAGTGAGAGCCTGGTATAAGGCCTAGAAAAAAAATCTTAGTATGTGGTCATAACTCACTTCTGTTGTTAATACTCTAGTACACTGGCAATTTCTTAAATTATTAGAGAATAAGGGTGAGTGGAGGAGGGGATTCAATTTTTTTGTCCAGTGTCTTTATACTTTGCAGTCTAAGGTCACCCTGGCCTGTGATTACAAATCTTAAGTGCCACAACCATGAGATATAATACTTTAAGTTAGTATCTTAAACGTTTCAATAAGGGAATCCAAAGAAAAATATATTATTTCTTTTTTTGCTTTGTCTCCAAGTAGAAAAGATGACTCAACAAAGCTACAGTTCTCTAGCCTAATGATTCCTGTGACTAAGCAATGCAAAGAATTAAAAAAAAAAATAGCATATCAGAAGGGAACAGAGGTCAAGGTGCATTTAGCTGGCAAAGCTAACAGCTCTGATTTGCAAAGTATGAGCAGTTAAAGAGTCAAATTTTTCTTATACTCTAAGTAAATTTGACACTGAACTCTAATCTCAAAAACTGACTGTGCTAGCAGGACTGCTACATACAGGAAAAGATGCAGTAAATTCCCAAGTCAGTCTGCCCTCACTGGTGTATAAAGTTAATTATTTTATATGTTAAAAACACCTTTACAGTGCTTATGCCATTAATGCTACTAAATAGCTATGTTATATTTACAGCAGCATGGGTATTGACGTAAGCAATTTTTCCACTGTGTATGTTCATAAAGTGATTAATGAAGAAAATGTTTTAAGTTCCTGAGACCAAAACTGAAGCAATGAAAATCTACTTTTAAAACCTGAAATGTTCTGCCACAACTCTGATGTCAGCAAGTATGATTTCTAATTATGATTTCATTAATTTTCTAAAATCGTTGTGGCAAAGCTCATCAAACAGTTCGCAGTGGACATAAAATTAACTCTGTAGACAGTGTTTTTTCAAGACAGTACTACTAAAACCTGTGCTCTTCAAAAACATACATATTTTCAGGTTTTTTTACTTTTCTGTAATTTCACTTGCTTTCCATGCTGCAGGCAGTTTTCCTCGGCCGTTTCTCTTTTCTTGTGCAATAAAAGCAAAATATTCCATTTCAGTTCTTCTTAAACCCTGACTCAGAAGTAGGGAGTCCATTTCTTTTGCTGCTCCTCATGAACAATTTCCAAGATGACAATGAAAGCAAGGAAAAATGAAAGTTGACCAAAAAAAATTAACACTGTTTGGGTTTGATTTTGGTTTTGAGCTTTTTTTTGGAGGGAGCAGGGGAAGTGAGTTGGTTTATTTGTTTTGTTTGGGGTGATTTTGGGGAGGAAGAGGTTGTGACAAACATAAACCAGCTTGGGGCCTATCTTGACTGAAATGGTCTTAAAAGGAAAGGTGCTTCATACACCCCATGTCCAGAGGAAAAGGCAAGTTGCTCCTTACCCACACCTGGGATGTGGTGCTGTGCGCCGGGATACAAACCGGGATGCTGATGGTACCACTCGGGTCCCGGTGACGCGAGCAGTACGTGCTCTGCCGCAGGCGTTCGGCATTAGTGCCGGCGAGAGGGGAGGGAGGAGAGGGAAAGGGAGAGGACAGAGGAGCGGTGGCTGCGGGGCCACGGCGCGCAGAGATGCGGGGGATGCCGCCGGGCTGCCCCGCCGCGACGAGCTCGGCGTTAGGAGAACAACTCCCAAAAACAGCTCCCCGAGGCAGGATTAATCTACGCTGAAGGAGGCTTCGGGCTCCTCCTCTTCCCGAAATTTGGCCTCGCAGCATCCTCCGCGCCCCGCCGCACCCCACACCCTCTCCCGCCCCGCCGGGCAACCCGCTCCGAGCCGCCTGCCGGCTACCTTGACGAAGTAGAACGCCGGTCCGGGCTTGAGGATGACGTTCTCGTTGTTTTGCTGGTACTCCACGTACTTCTCCAGCCCATGCTCTTCGTAGATCCGCCGCTCCTCCACCAGGTTGAAGAGTGCTCGGGAGGACACGGCCACCGTGATGGCGTTCTGGGGCTTGGGCTGCGGAGCGAGCGCAGGGTAGCGCCGGCCCACGGCCCTCAGCCCCCGGGCCCCCAGCCTCCCCCCGGACCCCCGAGCTCCGGACCCCGAGCCCGCCCGCACTCACCGGCCGGGCTCTCTGGGTAACCAGGTTGTCGTAGAAAGCCTTGGCCGCCTCCCAGTCCTGCTCGGCCTCCTGCTGCCGGTCCTCCGCCGCCCGGCTGGACTGCGGCTCCTCCGAGCCGGAGCCGCTCATGGTTCCTGGCGCGGCCGGGGCCGGGGCGGGCGCGGCCGG